>NQII01007762.1:19794-46584 GCA_002778355.1 Clitarchus hookeri | reverse complement strand
TGTTTTTTTGTGTTGTTATATATTTTTTATGGTTATTAAGTTTAAAAATATGATATGTTAATTGCTAAAATTTAACTAGAAGTGAAATTTGCTTTCCTTCGAGTTTCGAATATTTGCGAATATTTATTTTTTGCCAGAACCGAATATGAATCACTAAATTAGTTGCTTTGACTTAAAAAATTTTGAAGCTTCGCACTGCCCTATTAGAAATTCATTCACTTAAAAAGGGGTTGTTATGAGATGCTGTACCAAAACACGTACATACGGCTACTATTTTATACATTAACATTTTGATATTTGAAAGAATTTAAGATGGTGCTGCATGTTAACAGTATTAATCTTGGTTGGAACAAGTGGCAAATTGACAGCGAGAATTGATTGTTTGCAGCACATACGTAAATAACTGAACATGTCTTGGCAATCTACATGCAGATTGGCAAGTGTGTTGATAGGGCCCCACTTTTATTGTAAATAAAATAAGCTGATTTCGTCATAAAAATTTTACAATTTGTTAAAATATTTTTTTTTTTTGTCAAATAAATTTTATAACAAAAAATGCACATTTTCTTATTATAGCATGATTCTGTTGTTTCTCCAACAAATTCAGTTAAACATAAATGGAAGTTGTTGATTAATTTTAATCACTGCATTATGTCAGTGAAAATTAATAAAAATAGTTAACTTGTTTACGTAATGCACATTGTGGCAGTCACAGTCAATTTTATTCTATCAATCTTATACATTGTCAAGAAATTTAAAACTGCCCAAGGAAACTATTTTGCATAAGGCAGTTGCCTTCCATGCGCAAAATGTAGTACCACATGTTTATTGATAAATTATGCAAAGAAAATGAATAAAACTGTGGGATATTAAAATAACAGCAAACACCTACCAAATGCATGTTCACTGTTAAATATTACTGCAACAGGAATTAACAACCTAACTACAAAGAACGAATTAAGATTTTCATAAAACATTTATTTCGTACATAGTACAAATGTATCCACAAAATTTCTAACCATAGAGCTGTTACGTTTTCCTACAAGGAAGTGGCAAAAACCTTTTTTTTACACACATTTGCTTCGAATGCTTCTGTGATTTTATATTTTACTGGACTGTAGTGTTTATGCATGTGTCTTTTCTCATTGACTCAATATTTACAATGTAGTATTTGTACTCTGTTTAGTTCATCAAACACTTAGTGGCCTTCATTCACTTTTAAAGTCACCGAAACAATCAAAACATGTTTCAATTTTTGACATTTTAAACTGATTTTGCAACTTGAGCAGTAGACTAAAATAACTATCGTAGCATCATTGTTATCAACAACCTAACCACGAAATACAGAAGACGAGTGAAGTTGGCAGTGTTTACAAGTTCTGCATGAATGTTTGGTGCTTAATAATTACATTTCCCTAAAGAAATATTGATCTGTGGTACATTTACATATTTATTTTCAAAATATGATAAAAAAAATTTTTTTTGAATTGTTTCTTTGTTTGTTTATTTAAAAATAATAAAAATAAAGTTAGCCGTGACAGTGCTGTGAATGAGTGTGTAGCGATTCGGATCAAAATATTTAATCATACGTGCAGCAATAATATTTTAACCTTGCTACGAATCAATTTATGAATCATTTGCGTTCAAGAACATTGGTATTTTTGGCACTGGCATCAATGTGAGTTTGTCGCGAATAGTTGTAATTGCTATCGGCACATATGTGAAGTAAATGAGAAATAATGCTGTATAACACATGGAAAATTGAAAACCTAAGTGATAGCAAAAGTTTTCATGGTTAAACAATCTCAGTATTTTAGTTTTTGATACATTTAAATGGACGATTTCATTGTTTTTTTGAGAATTCGGTAATTACTACACAATTTTGCAATTAAATGTAATTTCTCCATATTTCACATTGTTTCGCATTTTGCAAAAATTTCTAGGTCCTACATATAGGTAAATAAAACACCATTTAGGTTAGAAATGAATACAAATACCTCTATGTAAAGTCTGCTATGAAAATTTAACTATGCGACCCAATTTGGAAGATGTGAAGTAAAATAAGCTCTGTTGTACTTAAAGTTAACGTAAATTTGATGTGTTGAAGGGAAATATTTTTACACAGTTAACATAAAGTATTTAGGCAGGAATTGAAAATTGTACGTTAAAGTGAAAGATACCATAATGTGACTTACATTGTAATGGAATTTTACTGTACTTATTTTTATCATGTAACATTTTGAATACTAAAATAAAAAGTAAAAAAAATTATGATAGCATTTTTGTAATGGATTAGATTATAATAATTTGATAAGATTTTACATAATATGTAATTAATATTGAAGACATCAGGCAGATTTTTACATTGGACCATCACTAGGGCCCCACATTTAAGGTAAAAAAAATGATCTGATTTCATCACTAAAATTTTAACATTTCGTCAAATAAATATTTTTATTTCTTCATATACATTTTGTAGAAAAAAATGCTTGTGTTGTTGTTAGAATGTAAATCTTTTTTTTCTCTAACAAATTCAATCAAACCTAAATGGAATACTTTATTCATTAATTTAAAGCAGAACATTATTTCAGTGAAACCTTAAAACAAATATTTAACTTGTCATGTAATGCACATTTTCACAGTAACAGTCAATTTTGTGTGATCTCAGACTTTAGTTACATTTTCTAAAACTGATACTAAAGTTACGGCAGATGCCATACCCAATACTGATAACTTGAAAAATTTATTAGTATTGGAACCGTATTGATAGTACTGTGGGCCGCATACTTTCAGATTGTACATGGAATGGTTCAAAGAACCACAAAGATATGAATTTTATGTTCTTCAAGGTACAAACAGAATGTAGGAGCATAGCTACCACAATCAAATTTTTATTTTGTCCTGTACAACCATCTGAAAACAGAGCAACTTCATTCACTTCAGATTTGTCTAGCATTTCTGGATGCATTTGCACACAAATGGCAATTTCAAATGCACCTCTTTTTGCCAAACTCTCGTGCCAGATGGTACAACTTGTGCACTGCTCGGCACAGCTCTCCCTTCTGGGTTCACACTTCTGCTAACCTGGCAATACCATCCTTCCTGAAATGCAGCTTAACCACTCTGGCTAAGCACCAACTCAAGGGTGGTACACAATCTTCTCCGGCGAGGACCAGATCTCCTACAGCAAGTCCTGGTTTCTGTGGTTGTCACTTCCCTCGAGGCGATACACTTGATACCAACATTTCTATACTTGATTTGTCCAGACACATACCATTTTCGACCATTGGGATAAACGCAGGTAATAGTCATCATTAAGAGGCTCAGCCACAGCGACAAGGGGTCTGCCAATGAGGAAATGCACAGGTTAAGGGCAGCCATATCAGAGGGATCGGATGACATGGGCTTCAGGGGTCTTGAATTGAGAATAGCCTCAGCTTTGGTACAGTGTGTCGTGAGCTCTTCCAATGTTAGGATTTTATTACCCATCATCCGTCATACATGGTATTTAGCAGATTTTACTGCACAGCTTCCCACAATCCTCCCTGGTGAGAGCTGGCTGGAGGAAGAAAATGAAAATTGATCGAGTGGGACAAGGAAAAATGTTCCAGGAGAGGAGATTTAAGAAGTTGTGTAAAGTCCTGGTGAATTAGTTGTGAAGCACCTACCAAGTACATATTTGTACACAGACCCCTTCTGGAGACAAATCAGGTCAGAGCAGCAATGAAACTGTCTCTAGTGAAGTTAGTATGAACTTCAATATGCTTTGCCTTGGTGGAAAAACAAATGAAAATGCAGAGGTATGCCTTTTAACTGATGCTACGGCATAATGTATTGAGTCTTATAGACATTGGTCCCGCATAGTCCACTCCTGTGTGCTCAGAAACCCCAGCCGTTGTGACACTTGTAGCAGGCAGATTTTCCATCAAGAGAGGGCTGTTGACCGGCCGACAGAAAAAACATATGCACCTGAAAACCCTTGACCTGACGAAGGACCGAGCTGAAAGGATCTGTAAATGTTGAGACAACAAGGATTGCGTTGCAGCCATTGGGGTGCAGCATGCAAATACTTCAAGTGATGGTAGTCTACAAGAGCTACAACAGCTGCATGGTTTTAGGTAAGATAATGGGATGTCTAGCAGTTAATTTGATTTTTGCATTTGATAAGTGTCCATCCACCCTGAGGACACCATGCAGATCCAAGGAGGATGCAAAGCGCTGCATTTGTGAGAAGCAAGGCTTTTCTTTCATTAACTGTTTCAACTCTTCTTGGAAAGAAACATGTTGTATGCATTTACACACCATGGTTGTAGCTTGGTTCAGTTTTGCCGAGGACAGTGATACATGATGAATAGTTTGCTTTTGGCTGTTTGTGGTGAAACGACTAACATATGCCATGATTTGAACAAACTTGGGCCAAGCTGGAGTGTCTCGCAACATGTTAAGTTCATCAGGAGGTGCATGTGTAGCCACTAACACTAACTGAGGGGACTTCAGCTCAGAGACATCTTCCTTGGTTTGAGTCACATTGGATATGGGCCATTGGTCGGGAGGTCCACAAGCCAATTTGGTCATCCCACCACAGATTATGAGAAAGAAATTCATGTGGAAGCATGCCACGAGTTGCACAGTCAGATGGGTTGTATTTCGAGATTACATGTTTCCAGGACTGGGGAGGTACCCACTTCTGGATTTGGGCAACATGATGCCACAAATGTTCTCAGTAGGTAAGGCTGTGTCTTGATCCAGGTCAGGGCTACACTGTAATCAGTCCATGTATGAATGGCAGTGATATTGAGGTTTTGGAGCAGAAATGTGTGGCAATGATGAATTAGCTTAGCCAACAAGTGAGTTCCACATAGTTCCAAATGGGGTAATGACACTTGTTTAAAGGGTGCCATCTTTGATTTCACCAAATAATACACTTCCTCCAGTCCCATGTGTAGACATGGTAAATTTTTGTAACGGGGAAGGGCTGGCACCATGGACTGATGTTACTTTCCCGTTCTGTTCCAACCCACGGAAATAACACGTATCTGTTCAAACATAAACAGAGAAAAATATTAGGACAATCATTAATAATATTTTGAAGGAAATGAAAAATGTCAACATTGAAAAACAGATATTTACAACAAATGAAAAACTTATGATTTTAACTTGTTTTACTATAGAAAAGTGTGAATTACCAATGATTTTAACTAGTTTTATTATAGAAAAGTGTGAATTACCGGCAAATGTTTACTATTTGTTTACTTCCTTAGGCACAAAATTTACATTACCTTTATTTTTCCACTACTTTTATTATGCAGAACTCACTGTCTTGTACACTTGTAATAACATCTCATAGATTGCACTTCACAATTGCATACATGTCCTATTAATATTTCTGCTCAACTCAACAGTGTAATTCACACAACAGTATGTAGGCTACTATAGCTGGTCACCATCCCGAATTTGTTTATTTTTGTTATGACCACACAATATACTAGTTATGGTTGTTTATTTTATGGGTGGTGTGGGAACTCTAGTTTAACGTCTTTCGCGAGACATGATTGTTTTGCGGTTCTTCTTATGAGAGAGTGTTTTTATGATGCAGTTGAAAATTTAGTTTGTACAGAAATGAAATTAAATTTTAACTTCGTCAAAAGAACTAAATGCAATAAATGTGTCGCTGTTCGTACCGATGCGGGAAATACTCAACACACAAATATTGTTGCATTTTTTATATTATGAACTACACTAAAGGTGTGTTCATTTAGGCCACATTTGAAATCTTGCATATGATTTTGAACTTTGTTGTAATGTCAAGTGTTTTTCTTTTATGTGCACACTCCATAATTTAAACGAAACTAAGGTTTACAAAAAACTTTAACACACAAAGCTATGCTCACAATTTAAATCTGCTCAACATAAGATGCAAAAAATGCACGAACCTTCATAAAAAACAATGTAACATTTTCTAGCAACTGATAGGTATAATCATTATTTTCCCCTTACACGCCTGGCACGTGGAGAAACAGCAAGTAGCAGAATCTACCTACCCCGAAAACAGAGGAGCGGTAGGCAGATAGCATCTTGCTGCCCCTCCTACATTCTACAGTATGCACCATTCCCCTCCACCCTCTCCTATTGTCCTCTACTAGCTCCACTTCTGATCATACCTCTCCATTTTGTACCTCTCCTCCGTACCCCTCACTACAACATCAGTATGCACCTCTTACCACACTCCACCATCTAACGTGATTGACGCCATGCGACACAGACTAACAAAGGCTTGGTCGGGCATGGCAAATAGGTGGATGTCACTTGCAATGCGACGTGTTTAAAAATTTAAAAAATACGAGTTTACAAATGTTTGTATTGCTATAGTGAAAGGCTTCATTAACAGACTTGCGTTATAAACAAAATTAAGTACCTTTCAAATTATAAGGCAAATGATGGTGGAGTTACAAACTATCGCAATTGCGGATGTGACGCTATAGGCCATACAATGTCTGCCGGTACATCTTTTTATGTACCATGTGAAGACAACCTCATAGATTCCAAAACGCAAAATGATATCCACTATATCATTCTGAAATTTGGGTTCCGATAACAGAATATGATTCAGAACCATACCGTCCAAAGTTTTGGCACTCCCATCAAACACCACCCTAAGTTTGGTGGCCGAGCTTGAACTTTTGAACATACTGTGATGAGGGATAAAACAAGTAGGGGTTTTCTTACCATCAACCTGGTGTGTGAAAGTAACGTGAGGTTTTATATGACCTGAATTTGCATAATACTTCATAAATTCTTGCGACATTATTTTCATTTCAGGATGAGACAGAAGCTTCTTTTCAAGGGAGTGAAACTTTTGCTCTGCACTTACACGAGAATCCCCAAGAGAGTGCGCATGATGTGTAAATGGAAGGCAAACCTTGTATAGACCAGGAGGTTCTCGAGTGTGAGTATCTAGAGAATGAATTTTGCATAACTCAGCATTTGGTTCCTTAGCTATAACCTGTGGAGGCTCTTCAACTTCCCATAACTGCTTGAATGTTGAAGCCATAGATTCCTCCATACCCACAAACAGGGAAACAAGACTCTTATAAGGTTCGGCACAAGATTCAAGGTACTCTCCCAACAACATCCAACCAAGTTTGGATTCACGCACTATAGGCATGTGAATTCCTAGCTCTAGATGACCACTCATATACATCCGTGCATAGACGTCGGCACCCAGCAAGATATCAATGCAAGCAGGTTTGTCGAAATGAGGATCTGCTAGTGGAAACGAGCCTAGTTTGGTGCGGACACATGAATCAACGGCTGCCCGTGGCAATTTACTGACCATTTTTGACACTCACTGGGTGTCCACTGATGATTGAATCTTACAATCAATTGCTTCTTTCAAATTGACAGTATCTTGTGATAGGCCAAAAACACTCTCATTAACTTTTTTTAAATGCAAGTAAAGAACATTTGCTGTGGCTTTAGTGATGAATGAGGCCTGAGCTGCGCTATCTAAAAGACAATGCATTACATGGGTTTTGTTGTCAGCTCCATAGACAGTGACTAGAGCTGTAGACAGAAGTACAGATATACAATCACGAGCTGAAATATATAAATAGTTCATCCTGTGAATCAGGATCAGTACCTTCATCACCTGGTTCTGGCAATATATGAGGGTTATAGATATCATGAAGAAGGGTGTGATGTTTTGGTTTACATTTAAAACATGTATGCATAGATGATTAAGAAGTTACTAAATGAGAAGATCCAGGGCAGTTGAAACAGAGTTTTTTCGACTGGGCTAAGAGTTGTCTCTCTAAGGGTAAGGCATTTATGAATTGTGAACATTTGTAGACTGAATAAAATGTCTGTTGGCACACTGCACAGGGTTTAGGTGAGCTTGTCTCACTGTTGGCCACAAACATAGACTTGGTACATTGGATTGTATGGTGTGACTTGTTAAAAGAAGTGGTTCGGTGTTACCCTTGGCTCCTATCAGCCTTGGTTCCTACCTCATTTGCACAGTCCAAGCAAGCAACCTAAGTCTGCAGGAAATTAATGACTTCTGAGACCTTGGGCATAGTGTCTGTGTTTCCAGAACGGGAATTTTAAATTTTTGTCTGAAGTCCCACATCGAGTTTCCTCATTAGAATTATAACAAGGACTAGATTGTTTTCAATAATGTCACAACCTTACCTCTTGAGGGCACATGCATTCTCATTGAATGTATTTACCAAATGCCTGACGTGTTTGTGGTTGGATATGTTAACTGTCTGAAGATCAATAATTCAATTGATGTGCAATGAAGTGAGTTTTCTAAGATTGTGGTACATATTTTAATGTTAAAATGCCCCAGGCAACTGAATAGTTCTCAGCAGTGACTGGAAGATTTTTTACCAATTGCAATGCTTCTCCCTTTAAACAGCCCACCAAGTGCGGGAACTTCTCTATGTCGGCCAGGGACTGATTTTCGTGAATTGTTGTCAGATATAATTGGAGTTGACCATTCCTTCCATTGACCAGCAAAGCATTGCAAGTTAATTTTAGGGAGTCTTATGGTCGGTTTCACCAACAAGGACTAAACTAGTCCCCAGCAAAGGGACACTTAAGTTTAAGTGACCCTTAGGAATGTCGAGGTCTTTCACCATTATAAAACTCATTTTTGTAAGTGCAACTTTGTTGGGTGTTGCTTAAAAAAACAAGTTGCAAATATTCTCATGTTGGTAGTGGTGTGTAGTGGTCATATGACTTTAACGAACCAATGAAAATTAATACAGAAGAAAGGAAAAAAAAAATTTCCCCTGAAATGTGTTTCATTTCGTAATGAGCAAACAGAACCTAACCAAAATTCCATTCATTCAACAAACCACGTGCACCGAAAAATTTTTATGTTTAAATTACGTACGTTAATAGATAAATTTTTAATTTCTCGAGGTTTCTTTATTATCATGGAAGTGTTGTGTTACAATTGTGTTATTTTTTGTTTACTGTTTTTTTTATTAATCATCGGTGCGAAGTGTGATTTTTCGCACCAAAAGTTACAGTAGTTCACATAGGTCTGGGCTTTTTTTTTACTAGTCACAAGTAAAGCTGTTTTATATTTTATCTACGATACTCGTGTAAGGTTTTAGCCTCATTACATATATTTAAATAGTTTTCTTAAAGTATTTATATATATACAATGCTTCATAAAAAGTAATAACAAAGGTTAACGATAAATTTTAAAATGAAACTGTTATCTTGTTTAGGCACTGAGTGATTATTCCCTAAAAGTAATGTATGTTCCTTGCAAAGCCTCGCTAAATTATGTTCAAGAAATTGCTGAAAATCGTATTGCCCTCGGAGAGCAACGCTGGGCTTACATTTACTACAAGACCATTCAGAATTTTTCTGCATAATAGAACTGTTTTATGTTTTATACACATTGCTGCAGTGTTTTAAAGATTCGGTAGGTACATACAAGTTTAATTTAAGTTAGTTAAGGCATTTATTTAATAAACATTTTCAGTCACAGTAATGACCTGAGTTGCGATTTTGAAATCTGTATTTTTGACGTAAAAGCAGACTAGTCTAAACACTAATATTATGTTCACAATGCTTCCTTTATATACTGTGTAATGTCTTGCCGATAATACTTCAAGCAATTACACACTGTGAAGAAAATACGTCTCCCCATGTTTGAGAGACATTTTCGCTGTAAGAATTACACGCCTTTAATAGAATTTAACGAAAATGTGATGGGATTTGTATGCAGTGGAGTGAAGGCAAACATTTTCCCATTGATTTAAAATACTTTCATGGCTTGTGCGTACACAATAAATCCATATTTTATCAGTCAGCTGCCTGCATAATAATACTCCATTTTCTATGTATATTATGGCTTTACCTCTTGGAAATGTACATATAAACAAAATGCGAGTTTTCAGCTCACGTTATATTTCCTCATATATGCATAGGTAATTTCAGCAAATAAGGACTAGCTGCCAGCCTCAATAACTTTGATACTATAAAACTTATTTTTTTTTATTTACTGAGTATTTTAATTATGAATATAAATACTGTATAACACATTTGGGATTATCAATACACAATTTTTTCAGTAGCAGCCATTTTCTTTATCGTTTACTTCTTGGTTAAGAGGCCCTTAAGGATTTAAGTGTTCGAATTTGGGTTCCTAATTTAAGGGCTACCTAGGGCTGTGTAAGGGTCACTTAAAGTTGGTGAAACAGTCCGCATCCTTAAGTGCCACTTACTGTGGATTTAAGTAACCCTTAAATATTAGGGGATGTTGGTGAAACCGGGATGCTGGTGAAACCGGCCATTACACTTGTGGAGGGGGCAGTAACACTAGTAGTATACTGATTTACAACAACATGCATTGCAAGAAATGTCATAAGGCATTTTGTGCCGGCAGGTGCAGTAGAAAACGTCATGTTTAGATACTAACACTGTTTCATCAAATTCACCAGGTACTGGATCCAATGTATTTTTTTTATCAGATAACAAATTTACAACCCCCTCAACTGCTTCAAGTTGAGCACCAAATGCATATACTTCATGAACAACTTGTAAGGTGGTTTGAACTGCTTTGACTAGAGCCTGAACCCTCTCAGTTAATGTGACTTAACTTTGCTTCCTAAAGCTTGAATTTAATTAGGAATGCCTTGAAGCCCATCACGAGTATAAAAAACTTTTTTTTTTTTTTTTTCAAAATATTAAAAAAAAAAAAATAAACAGAAATAACAACGGCACTCAGGCGAATATTAGGTATGTAACCTGACTTGAGAGAAAAAGTATCCTTATCAACGAAGGTATACAAACTAGTTTCATACACCAGCATGTAAGCACAGTGGGAGGCGAGTGAAGATGCAACAAAACTAAAAAACAATTACTCACCACAAAAAGATGAGAAATACAAAACAACGACAAAACACCCACGTGGTAACATGATCAAAAAAGAGAAAAGACAAAAATTGTTGAATGGACATTTGACAGCATGAAAATAACTTGAACATCTTCGTTCCTTGCGAGGGTGCGTTTGTGGTGAATGGATTTTGATGGCGATGGCAGGAGGTTCTTCCACACGTGGCAACATCTTCTTATATGTAAAATACATATACAAGCAAGACACAAAAAATTGCTAGTCTTGAGTTCCACACGGAAAATGTATCCGGGCGCCGGAGGACCAAAAATGTTAGAAAAAAACTCATTATACATAAATTTAGTCAGACAACTAGTGAGAACGCGACACAGGAAACTTACTTGGTCGCCATCTTGAGATCCACTGCTCTTCCTAGTGGCAGGACCTACTTCCAGAAAAATGTTGTATCCTTGTGCTCAATACCAGATAGGAATTTAATCCACTTGTTGAACATCCTTTTCATGGAAGTTTTGGCAAATTCTTTCCAGTAACTATCTTATTTGTTACTGAACTAACATATTCTTCCCCTTTGTTTTGCAGCTCATAAGCTTTTTTGCCTTTTATTACCTTTTTGTTTTTCTTGATTTCTCTCGTCTCTCACACCCATCAACAACAAAATCTTCAGGTACCCTTTTCAGTGAAAAAGTTTTTTTTTTCTGCAGCTGTACAAACAGCTGAAACTTTCTTTTGAAAACATGTTTCTTCGCGCCTTCCTCTTTTTAAGTGATTCACAAGGACCAGCATCTATAAAATGTTTGTAGCAAAGCAAATCTAAGCTTATGTGACAGGAACTAAACCTTTCTCCTTTACAGTTCACTATTTCTTATTCTTGTTGTAATGACGCAATATACTTAAATTTTCGGGACTTGGGTGTAGAATTCTTTCGTATGTATGAAGCTCGGGAAANGATCACTATTTCTTAGTCTTGTTGTAATGAAGCAATATACTTAAATTTTCGGGACTTGGGTGTAGAATTCTTTCGTATGTATGAAGCTCGGGAAAGTTTCAGTATANTACAAATGGCGCACAACTGTGAGGCAGAAATAATATTTTAAATATCGCTTAACTAGCCACTATCCGTGTCCTTACATTGTACATAGTCTGGGACTTTATCATCATCATCATCTGACTCTGAGAAACTCTCTTCAGCATCCAGGCAATACTGTTCANTACATAGTCTGGGACTTTATCATCATCATCATCTGACTCTGAGAAACTCTCTTCAGCATCCAGGCAATACTGTTCAATAATTGGATTTTCCCCTTCCTTTTTTTTTCTCTTACATGAATGTGTTCTTAGGTAGTAAAACAAAGGCGAGTCCTTTTCTGCTTCCTCAGTAATTTGCGACAGTTCATTATCATCTGCTCCTTGATTAACTTTCACCAACTGAAATCTGTTTTTTTTTTTTTTTTAGTGCCTCCCGCAAAGACTTTGTACCACTGTCCTCTGTCTCGTCAGTATTTTTAAACAGCAAGCATTCTCCATTTCTTCTTGTTGTTCCTCCACTACTCCTTGGGGGAAAATGCTTCTTTCATTACAATCATATTCTTCAATTTGCACAGGAATATTCTTTGACAGCTCATCATCTAGTGCCTCATTTAATAGCACCAAAACAGTCAATGTAGTAACTTCTACATTGTCTTTTATTCTGCTTGTTTTTTCCTCTGCTGGATTATTTTCTTACAACATATTAACTGCCTGCATCAATAGGTCATCAGCTTCACATGGAAAATAATTTTCAGTCTCCATTGTTCTGGTTTATATAAAATCTTTTTCCTTGCTGTTTATTCCCTCTAATTTACTCTTATTGACCTGCAAGAAATAAAAAGGAAACATTTAAAATTATGCCTACTTTATATTCATTCAACCAAAAATGTTATTTCGAGTGCAGAGAACATTTTATTGGGAAATAAGATAAAATATGAAAGGTTCTCGCATCTCGTCTGTATGTCAGATGCTGTTGTTTACGTTGCTGTAAAGTTGCCCAAAAATTGCTAGAAAAAAATTTATATACAAATCCAGAAAGGCTATTCCTATCCTTCCTTCTGTAAAATGAATTACATATTTTTGTAACTTATATTTAGCGGTTGATCAACTTCGAAGCCTACATATTGCCAAATATAAATTACCGACTTGCCACCATATTTTGCTTTTCTAACTATAAATAACAAATGTGCATACAGCTGTGGTTTCTGTGATGTGTATCACACTCATAATAACCATTTCATTAACCATTTTAAGCAGCAGAGTTTACTAGTGCCCCATGGAGCAAGGTTTGTTGTGAAAATGTAAAAATATATTTTAACTATTTTAAATATAAGTTACAAACAAAATATATAAAAGCATATAAAAAAAAATATTTGTATGTTATTAATAATAACTTTTGAAGCATAAAATTTTATTTAAAACAATTATTAATTAATATTTTACAATCCTTTCTGTCATGTATGATGATAATTGCATTGCAAAACATAGATTAAAAGCATTAAAATCTTTCCTTTACACATATAACTAATTCAAAACAGCATTAAAATAATTATTTTTGGAAAATATAATTAATATGTAATATTTCTCTACTATGTAATAATAACACATAATATTTCTAAAGCACTCCACATAAATGCTTTCCTACAATTTTTTTTTAGGTTGTCTGCAATCATTTATTTTGCACTGCACTACAAGTAGATGTTTCTGGCTGGTAAATTAATTTTCACAAAGATACCCTTAAAGTTATTTTTGCAGTGGAATATTCTGAAACACAGATGTATGCACAGAGCAGCATTCCCATTCCATACACATCCAGGAAATATCATTGGGCATTTTCTCATTTGCTAAAGTGTGGTTATACAGTACACTTTCTCTGAAATCTTTTCTTTAGGGTGGTAGCTGGTACCAAAGCAAAACTTCTAGTAGTAAGACACGTATTTGTGCTTGTGCACTCACTAGATGGCAGACGGGAAGGTCTGACGTAAATAGTTCACTAGAGATGCAGCTAGATAGCAGAGCTACTGCATAGTTCTAAAAACCGTGACAAAATAGCAGAAAGCACACTTATACTGCCCACAACACTTCTTAGGGCTTTTATTTACGCACATATTCTTAAGGGATAGTTATAATATACCTGTACAAATACTTCCATATGACTCGAAGTGTTAAATAAGACATTAAATATTATAATATATGGTCTTTAGTTAGTTGAGGATAATAAAGAATTATTTTTCATATATTAACCTGTTGTACACAACAAGACATATGAAAGCATTGTACAATAATTATGATTTAATAATTCAGTGGGTTTTTGTTTTATCAAAGATGAGTTACAATACAGAATGTATGTTCTATTAGAATGACAGTTACCTTGTATTCCACAGAAAATATCACGCAAAGTTTGGCTGCAACATATATAACTCAAATCACTAACTTCAACAGAACCTAACATACTCTCATGTCTCAGTATTGTAAACTATATTTCAGATACAAAAACTTTATAGCAAACTTTAACTTTCATGACATAACATTTTCACCATATTCCGTCTCTTCATACACACTGTGGTAACATGATGTGGCGTAGGTCTATGTGGTGTTATATGCTATGAGTTTATCGCCAAGAAACATACACCTCATCAAATCACACCCAACAGAGAAAAACATAAACCTGTAAACACATAAGTACATGGAAATATTAGTGTGAGAAAAAAAACTGATGTCCTTAATCCATCTTGTACAGCACATAATTACTGGGGAAGGTTCTCTCTGTTAAAATAAACCGATTTAAGCTGGGCACTGTAAAAACGAAAATTAAATATGCTTTAGTCCAAGATGGCAAGACCGAAACACAAAATTTCTGATTAAATATTTGGGTAGCAAAGTCATGATAGTTATCTTAATTTCCTTTGGGTAGCAGTTACGATAGGAAAATTGTAAATTTTCGTCCAAATGTGTAAGAATCTTTAAACTTAAATTTTAGAATCACAAGGTCACATGTTAAAAATTATGAGCTTTAGGGTGATGTACGTCTCGTGTCTCAAGTCGAACCACGGAGATGGATGGTTTCCCTTTGCCATGCTTCTGGTTGTCGCAGAAGCTTTCAGTAGAAACACTAAAAAATTGATGTAGTTTTGCATTTGAGGGCTTCTTCCATACATGCCCATGTTTTCACAAGTCTAATTAACATTTATTTAGCCATTTATAATCTAAAATTTACAATGGTACAGCATTTCTAAATCTCAACTTATGGAACCCTAAATCTTAGTCTTGCTGAGATGAAAGGATAGCCTAAAGTAATTCAAAATGGTCATAGACATACCAAAATGTTTTACAGCAACAAAAAAGTGTACAAGGAANATGGTACAGCATTTCTAAATCTCAACTTATGGAACCCTAAATCTTAGTCTTGCTGAGATGAAAGGATAGCCTAAAGTCATTCAAAATAATGGTCAAAGACATACCAAAATGTTTTACAGCAACAAAAAAGTGTACAAGGAGAATAAAATATGCTACAATTATTCTAATATCAGCTATAACATTTTGCTATATAAAATAAATTAAACTACATTTAACATATCTATGCTACTAAAAGACGAATATTCTTATGTTTTACAATGGCAATACATTAATTTAATCTAATTAGAATATCTTAAAAGTTCATTACTCTTTCTCTCAAAAAAATAAGGTGGATGAGAAAACTTATTATATCAATTAAAATTACAAATGAATAAAGTATATTCACTTTCTATGTTAATGACATACCTCAATATCTATGCCCTAGTTTTAAGGCATCTTTTGTGTTTTCATGTGCTGGCAATACGGCGTGTCATGAGTTGAGCCGTAATGTCAAAAAATAATGTGAAAATACTTTTAAGAAACTAACATAAGGACTTATCTTGAGACGGGTCATTATGTCAGAAACACTATTTGTGTTCTGTGAGTTAGGGTATAAAGTTAATGATTTTTGTTTCAGTGACCATTGAAAAGTCTTTATGTCCTTCCGTCAGTTTACAGATTTAGATATACAGAATTTCATTGTCTGCTTAACACAAAACACAATTTTTTTTTTTTTTTAGTTATATCCTATGTTAAAAGTAGTTTTGTAGTCACCATGGAAATACATATACTTAGAAGTTGTCTTTTTGCCATGTCTCTACTCCAAGATAAAAATTTTCAGCAAAACATTTTGTAGTAAAAATTTATAAAATGATTTTGATTATATTTCAGTAATTGCAGATGTGCTTGTGGTCACTGTGGGATTTCTCTGTTAATTAATGACAGACACCATTTAATTCAAGTTAACTATGTAGCTAAAAATTTGTGTTAGCCCAGGGAGTGTGGGTAATGCGGGACTACCACCATACCCCTGTCAGCAATGAGAGGGAGTGCTGTTTGTAGTATGTCTTAAGGGCAGGAGGGGAAAACTATACCGCTATGCTGTAATGACAAGCAGATGAATGCTCGGCCGTTAAGTTGGATAGAGATTACACACAACTTCCCCGTGTTGGCAGACAAGGCAGGACTACCGCGATACCCCTACTAACAGCACAGAGGGAATATGACTATCCACAAAGTCTGAAGAGCAGGAGGGGAAGTGGGGGTTGGAGCAACGTGCTCAATCCTGGAAGTATGTTTGGATTTGTGGACGAAAGGGGAGAACGCAAGGAGGAGTGTAAAAGAATAGTGAGCAGAGCGTAAGGAAAACGCCACGGTAGAGGAATGGTATTTATTGACCAAGCCAATAAGTCAACCACATTCAACCTGTAGCCTGTCTGAAGCCTGAGGGGCGGTCCCTAAGTTGCCAAGGAGTAGATGGACGTGGCATCTTGCGTGTCGCTGGAGGGGGTGAAGGTAACTCCGGAGATCTCTTGGCGTGACGTCCTAGTGTTGGGCCAATTCTCAAAGTCTCAAAGTTCCGGTAGGTCGCGGGGCGTTCTTGTAGATGATGGAAATAGCAAAGTTACTGAATTTTTCCTGGAAGGGGGACTGTGTGGCCGGGATACCGGCCGATAACTCCTAAATTATGGAGTCGTGCGACCTGTTATATACGTTCCGACCAGAGGCAAGCAAGGGAGGTGAGTCATGGAAGGAGAGAGAACAAGGCACTCTTTAGCAGGTGCCATATCACCGGTGACGTTGAGGGTGGGCTGTCTGTAGCACTTGTGGCACCTTCCCCACAAGGGGTGATGAGGCATCATGCTGCACGCGCAGCCATGCATTGTGGGTGGTGTGTCTACAGGCGGCGCAGCTAAATGGGCAGCTAAGCATCCATAAATTGTGGGAATCTGGGGCATGTACAGTTTTAACGGTTCTTCCTGAGGAGTACTACTGGGGCGAGACTATCAAAGAATAACAATGTCGCCCGTGGTGCATCAAATTATTCCTATGGCACCTAGATAATTTACCAGTCGCTTTGGTTTTGTCTTGTTGTTCTATGCCCTCATTTTATTTATGCAAGATAATTTTTACACCAAACCAAAAGGGTTTAATGATTAAATTGGATTATCCTGTACTGTGCATGTTCATAAAACATTCCTCTCTTACAACTGTATTGCCTGTTTTTATATTCATATTGTGTGCTCTTCTACACTTCTTACCCCATTCATTTAATAGAAAATTATAGAAATAAGTATATATTTTTTTAATATCTGTTATTATTGCTGCCAATAAAGTGAATAGTATGTAATTTTTGTTCCCGCTGCACAATGCTGCCTCAAACTGGTTAGTAGATAACGCTAGCCATTACTGCCTCCCACTTGCCTCCTGCATCAATGCCACGTGATGTCATGCGAAGGGCTGACTGCACAGGAAGGAGGATGTAAAGATGTGCCGGCGCTTATCTGGTTTATTTTTATCACAATTAAATTTCATAATTATGGAATTTGATGGTTACCTGTAAAATGTTTTGTTACTTAGAAGGAGGCGTTTGTGAATTTGAACTGATGCGGAACCACCCCCACACCCTCTNTTAAATTTCATAATTATGGAATTTGATGGTTACCAGTAAAATGGTTTGTTACTTAGAAGGAGGCGTTTGTGAATTTGGACTGATGCGGAACCACCCCCACACCCTCCATCCAATTATTTTATTAAAATTTTACTTCGGAAGTTTTTGCACAGTCTTAGCAGTAAAGTTACACATCATATTTGNCATCCAATTATTTTATTAAAATTTTACTTCGGAAGTTTTTGCACAGTCTTAGCAGTAAAGTTACACATCATATTTGTTACATACAATCAAATGGTTCCTGTGAATTCACTTTTAAGATCAGATTTGACTTATTTTAATTGATTTTGATGCCCAAAAAGTAAAAAATTGCATCCGAGTTTGGTTATTTATAGAATAAAAATAACAGGGTTTTTTAATTAAGTGTTAAGTCTTTCGAGATAAATGATAGCCTAGACAGACATATAGGTCCTCCCCTTGTTGCAAAAAAAAAAAAGCTTAAACACGGCACACTGAGCTCACTTAAAGTGAGCGTGAGCTACATTTTCACTGGCCTGTTGCAGAAAAATTGGTTCATTTATTATTTCAATATTAACTTATTACCACAGATCCATCGGTCCTTTACTGACTGTGTGAACAGTTGACGTAAGGGTGGTAAAAAGTAGATTTCCTAATGCAGTTACAATTAGATTGGCTCCCTTTGCTGTCGTTCTGAACAAGCCATGCACCAGTACAGCGGGAACAAATGACCTTTCCCAGGTTAATGGCGAGGGGAAGTAAATATTCCACTACTCCACATAAAAACATGCAATTCATAATGATAATTGTTTCATAAGAAGTACTGCTGTCTTTCAGAGACTGCCATGAAATAAAACAAAAGTTAAAAGGTGAGAAATATGTGTGCATTGGATTCTTAGCATTTTTTTTTTACTGGCAGAACAACTGTGGTGGAAAGTTAAGTGGCCGTGCTCCTTACATTTTACAATGAAGATAATTTGTGTTCTGATGGTAGTCTGCATTCATATCTGCAGTTTTGAAGAATAATTTTAATTGGAACATGCCTATGTTTTTGATTATTGTTTTGTGAATGAATGTCTTATTTGTAGCAAACTGTTGACATTGCATTTTAAAACCAATTTGTGACCCCGTTTTTATGCTAATTTTGACTGTAATTTGTATTCATATCTGAAGTTGTGAGGAATACTTTTAATCGGAACATGCATACATAAAGTTTTACTTTCTAACAAACGGTAAACAAAAGTCTTGTCTGTCGCAGTTTCCTATGCTGGTTTGTTGTCCCATTTTTATGCTAATTGTTATGGTAAAGTGTGTTCATGTCTGCTGTTTTAAGGCTCTCCTGGACTGTACATATTAACTTACTCCACGTCTATCAGATGCAGGAAAATAATTGTAATATTCCTTCCCCCCTCTTGTACCACGCAAATCTTTTAGTTTCAGATTTTTTTTATCTATTAGAAATTTTTATTTTATTAGCATTGATTTGTGAGAAAAGAGCTTCAAAAACCAATTAAGAAAACAAATTAATCTATAATATTTTATTTGNTTATTAGCATTGATTTGTGAGAAAAGAGCTTCAAAAACCAATTAAGAAAACAAATTAATCTATAATATTTTATTTGGGTAAAATTTTACTATAGGGGCTTTTCTGAAAATAAGAAAAAAAACTCCAGAAAGTGGTATATTTCNTTATTAGCATTGATTTGTGAGAAAAGAGCTTCAAAAACCAATTAAGAAAACAAATTAATCTATAATATTTTATTTGTAATACAGCACAAATTTTCCACCTGGCCTGTTGTCTAAATAACCTTCACATGCGAAAAAAAAAAAAAAAAAAAAGTGCAAATGAGTATGAACTTGTAATTACTTTATTTGTTCACACTTCACAGCCATGTCACAGAAAGATACTCTTTATTCCTCCTTTCAGCAATTCAGTTCAGTGTTTTTATTATTATGTGGTTTCATAAAGGCCAGTCTCTGAGCTAAGCAACTCTGGCGTGTTAACTTGAGTAACGACAGGCGCATATTGGTAAACATTGGTGAGCTTGATGGAAGAGGCCAACAGTTACATGTTAGTAAGTTGTGTCTATTTTTAGATCTTTTCCTCTTCTGAGTTTTACAGCAGTGGCAAAGAGAATCGTAATGGTTAGCGACCAAAATAAATGCAACAAATATAGTTTTCTGCCTATTTTTTTCAAATGTTTCAGTTTTTAACGAAATTTTTTATTATTCCTCATAAAATGGTTTTTACTTTGAGGGTGTTTTCATTACCAGGGTTGTATTGTATTTATTACTACAGGGAAAATCACAGATTTGGTTTATATTTTTAGCTTTATTTAATCCCACTGTTCTTAATTTCTGAAAAGTTTAGTTTTTTTATTATGTTAACTCCAATTTGTAATTAAAACCACATGTGTTAGCTGTTGTCACTGTCTTCTACATGTTGGTTGCAGTGAACCTTATTTTGTCATGTATGACCTGGTAAATGTTTTTAGCTGGGTGTGAAAGATATAATCATATATGATGCAAACTCTCTGTCTTTAATAGTCAGTTTTGAAATAGGAACACATTACTATAGTTTGGTGTAACTGGAGGTAGCAGTGAGGACTCTCACTGATGTTTCGTCATTTGTTGTGATGCTGTTTCAGGGAATCAAGTTTGTGAAAATGGTGACCCGACTTATGGAGAGATTACTGGAGTATCGTTGTATCATCACTGATGAGAACAAAGAAAATAGGATGAGTTGTACTGTCAACCTGCTGGTTAGTTTGGAAATGTCAGCCTAAAGTTGTGATGTTTATGATGTAGAGAAATTTGTTCCTTTTTTTGAAGACAGTACAAGTTTGTAAATTAATTGTAACAATGAATTTTTCTTAGTTGCTTATGTATATATTATGAAATTATATTGCTGCCTTTAGCCTTGCAAAAGATTTGCAATTTTCAGGAATTTTTTAAAAATTAATTTTTTTATATTAGTAGTTTGTGTTTTTTTTATGTTTGTATTATTAATGAGTGAGTGGAAAGATTTGGGCAGCTCTTAACAGTGAGGTCTTGAGAGCCGATGTATTATTTATGGACTTTAACACGGTTGTAATACGTGATCGACAAAAAAAAAGTAAAATGTCGCAGTTTTTGTTATACTTTTACTAATATATTTATAAATTAATAAATATGTATATATTACCTTTAATTGATTACCTCTGTACAACTTTGTTTGGAACCTGCAAGTTTGTTTTCACTCACATGGCTTAGTTTTCAGTAATTTGTTTTTTGCTGATGTGTGTTTACCGCATACATGGCTTGCTTTATTTTACAAAATTTACTTGAGTATAACTCCAATACTTAAATTAATTACCCCCTTCCTCTCTTATTTATTTATTTTCTGCTGGGAAAAATTTTGAACCTACCTCACTTAATTATGTGCAACACCCTAAATTTTTACCATAATATTTGTGTTCATACACTTAGGTAGAGCTGTATGGTCTGTCTCATATAAGTTGGCGAGATTTTGACAGTTCCACGAAAGTAACGTCAATGTTTACTTTTCGTTACGTATCCTTTCGCCATCAGCTGGTGCGTCAAGGGGCCGCTATATATTAATTTTATTAACACGCTGTCAGATAATTCTCTTTCCATTGTAATGCTAAACAAATTTTAAGATATTTATAGGCTCACATCTGTATAAAAAATGTGTAGGTTTCAAAAGTTAAAACAGAAAACCTTGCAAAAAATTTAATATTTGCTAAATCTTTTGTAGTTTGTCCGAGACAGCGAATTTGGGTTAACATTTGTGAGATGGTAGTTGTAGCTATTATCACACTTTGGACGTCATAGCTAATATAACTGGAACTAAAAGTAATTAGGGAAACTTGATTGACAACACACTTTTATTCACCAACAACTCACCAACGACTATTGATTGCAAAGCAGTAATTCTGATATTACTGATACTAAACAATTCGAATTGGAAATATGTGACATGGAATAACGTAAGAATTGCTTAAAAACTATTCACGCACGTTCCACTTTATTTGTTTTATTAATATAATATAGTAACAACACGGAAACAAGGAAATGGGTTTTCGGGAGAACAATATGGCGTATAATTTATGTAGACGAACAATTACCGGCTGAATAGAAATTACTAGTACTCAAAATCGCTGTACACGAAATATATGTTACTTTAAAAATTATGCAGAGCTCACGGAAAAATAAAACTATTGGTATCTGTTCGTAAATTTGTTATATATCACACACTAAAGCTATTCTTTTCTGGCTGGTAATGCTTCGGGAAAGAGCGGATAGATGACGCGCACAGAATGACACGGCAAGGTGTGAGCCGCTTGCTTTGCTCAACAGATCGCAGCACAGCCTGCCGCGTGATCACGTCTTTTTGAAAGTTGACTGTTTTTCTATTACTGGCTTGGAACGACACGAATTTGAAATATATTTAGTCAAATTATTATAAAAATAAATTAACTATATCATGCAATATTTCTGTATGCTTTTGGAATTAATATCAAGCCCGTATGGAAAGCATAGTTGGAGACATGAAAAAGGTTTTGAAGTTGCGTTTCATTTGGATACGGATCGTTTTATTGTGAATTTCATTTGGAAATGTATTAATTAATCTAAGAACACTTTCTTAATGCATATTCTTTGCTTGTCTAATGTGTTTCGGCAGTGCACCCAGAATAGCCAACGTAATATTGACTTTTGTTCGTTCGTGCATCAGCTGATACAAGATTTTGTAAATGGCACTTTGTTTCGTATACATCATGTTGCCACTCACTGACTGTCAGAATCTCGCCAACTTATATGAAACAGACCATACATGAAACAAACACCTTGGCACTTGTAAAGAATTTAAGCATTTTAGTATGTACTTAGCACAACATTAGGATAAGTCTACTAAGATAATAATCTAAAAAATAAAGAATGAAAAAATATATATACAGGCTTGGTGAATGCAATTTCTTCTCATGAAAAGAAAACAAAAAATATGTTATTAACTTTAGTGAAACCGAAACATAAATGAAAATTAGTTTTATAAGAGCTTAGTATTGATGAATATTCAACAAATTTTATAATTTTTAGCAAGTAATTCAGTATAACAAATTCATTGCAAATCCAAATGAAAAAATGGAGGAATGGAGTATTCATCACAGTGCCTTTATTTAAATTTCCATTTAATGTAGTTATTTTAGTTGTAAAATAATGAAAACAAACAAGGTGATTTGCAGACAAAAATTTCCTTTGCTAGTGCACTAAATTAACATTCATTAAACACCCAAATACTCATTAAAATAGAGAATTTTCATTTTGTTACAACCGTAACAACCACATTTTGTAACAAAACAAAAATTAAAGTTTGTCATTTTCATTTTAGTTTCGGTATACCGAATATTTACACTAGTCTAAAAAAGTATGGTGCTGCTTACAAGAAAACATGAATTGCAACAAGCTATTGCTGCCTTACCTGCCACTTGAAATTAAGAAACAAGCACAGGATTATGGCAGTGCAGCCATGGGATTGTATAATTTTATAGTGAATTAACACACGTGATGAGCTTATACACATGCACATACTGCAACACATATCTTTTATAATGAGAAAGGAAAAATTTTGGGAATACAGAAAACTTTGACATTTTTTTGTTATGTATGACTGTGTTATTTACACAATAACACATGCCTATTATAGAAAAAAATGCATAAAGGGAACACATTAATACACATAATATTACTGTATAATACATTTTCTGTTACGCAAAACTCAAATTATATTTGCAGTTACTAAGACATGCCAATTATAAAATATAAAAGAAGTTTAAAAATACAGTAAGTAATGAAAGACCACTTCTTTTATTTTCATTGATGTCAATTTCTTTCAGAACATTAAATGTTATGAAAACTGTTTCAGCTATTTTTTTTTCAGACTCAGCCTCATTGTCACTCTCCTCACGTTCTCTGCTGTTGAATAATTGTTTTGTCATACCAGGTCATCTTTGTTTTGAGCCATCCATTCTTCTTGTTATCGTTATCTTAGAATGCTTGTTAATAATATCCTCCATTATTACATTCCATGCTGTAAGGATCCACTGGCAAACACTCATCAAAGAATCTCGTTTCAGCTGTGTTTCAGCTGATGTTCTACATTTCTCATCAGCTCACTGTACAGCTTCATGAAGTTTATCTAGAATGGACAGTTGATAACATTTTTTTTATTGGCTGTTGGAACTTGTTAGATTCTATTGGGATAGCTGCCTTTATGCATTTCTTTTTTAAGATGTGAGATTTCATCTTAGGTGTTAGTTATCCTCAGAAGCTGTCCAACAACTGTGTTGATCATTGTCTCAGAATTGAGCTATTCTCATGAATACCTACAAATATGACTGGAGAAAACATTGTTTGGTAGCACCCACCTGGTGGTAATAGCTGTCGTATAACTCACCCCTGGAAGCTTAAGATGCTGCTTAAACACATGCTGGCTCTACTTTGCCAATTGCATTGGGTGCATGGCAGGTGGTGAAGCAAGTTTGATATTCAGACTTCTTGGGGCTCTCACCATCACATAGTCAACTGCTGGAGTACAAACTGGTCGATCGTTACTGACTAAGGATCTTGGGGTTAGGGCCTTTGAACTGCCTGGAGGCAGCTGGGCCATGAGGTGGCGGTCTGTGGGCACTTAGGAGGCGTAGGTTACAGTGACAACAAACTCTGGGGTATTGTGAAATAGCATTCCATACACCCTGCTGGGAATGCTGTTGAGGATGCACTGCTTCACGAAAGCATGGGTAGTCTGCCCTAGGAAGGCAGCTTCATCTCTCTTGTTTGAGTAGCATTTAGAGGCATTTAACCCATGATCTGCAGCGTGCCTGACTTTGGCAACAAGGATCTTGGCTGCCGTCCTCTATCCAGCTTGATGTCAGGGCATGGGTTGTGATGCAAACTATTGGTCACAATACAGAGATTTTACTGTACAGAGGAGGAGGGGGAAATCCATTGAAGAAACTGTGATGTTTATGGGAGATAGGTCATTTGTAGGGCCAGGTACTACTGCTGCAACAAGAAACCTTGGTATATAATAGTTGATGTGGTCCACCCAGTGAGTGAACACTGCTCCATGGTGCCTTTTCCTCAGGGTGAACTATGCTTGTACCTTCGTCAGAGGGTGACATCACTGATGATATGACCACTGGAATGTATGCTTCTTGGCTGACAGTACGTAAGCCCTATAGTGACATAAAAAGTGAGTCTCTGCTCCTCCTGAGAGTTTGTATAATTAAGTGACCCTCCTGCTGTATAACTCAATATCCCTCGTGGAATCACAGTGTTCACCATTGAGCCTGTGGTGTTGCTCAGATGAGCAGCTTAACTGCTTGGAGTACAAGCTGCATGGCAGTTTCAAGGTGCTTCTCTCTTTGAGTCTATGAGCCCTGAAAAGAATATTCTTGCCCTTGCCACAGTGGTACCCAGAAGGCTTGCATAACCTGACAGCAACCATGTACCAAACTCCAACAAGAGCCTAGAGGTTCCTTCAAAGGAAAATGTTCATGTTTCTCCTTCCGTTGCACAGGGTATGGACCGGGAAGGGCTAACTGTGGTAACACAGAGTAGGCAAAGTGGGAAGCAGGAAAAGAAAGTGAAGTTTAATGACTAGTAAATAAAAGGTTTGCATAGGAGATAAATGTTTATTCTGTGTAAACGGTGAAGTCACATACAACTTCAATCAGCGCCCAACGAAATATTTTATGGACACGGAACAAATTTTCTAACCTGAACGCTAATGTTTTTGTTTAAATGATTTTCCATGTCTACTACTGATGGGGTTTGAATCCCCCATTCTCAGGCAGGAGAGTCAAATTAAACACATTCGCCCGGTCGCTTAAATTATATCTATAGTGTGTTCAGAGGAAAACAGAATTAATAGTTATATTGGTAACTTCTTGTGTTTTCATAAAAAAAAATGATTACTATAAATTTTGTTATAATATGTAAGCCTTCAGACACAAATTGGGAATGTTAAAAATAAATAATTGAATTTAAAAGTATTTCAAGTGTACTTTGACTGGTGTTACAGTCACAGTTGAGGCCAAACTGGCTGATGTATTTAGGCTGGATGTCTAGCTGCCGCCTAGGAACTAGGAAGCAGCGTTCCATTAACAAGGAGTTTGGCTTCCTCTCTCTCGTTGCAGTACACCCTGGGGGCATTAGGCCCTGGCTCACCAGAGCGTGTAGCCTGTGCACATTCCGTCTTAGCTGTCTTTTTCTGGCCAGCCTGGTATTTTGGCATGAGGACAGTATTGTAAAATCAACTGCTGCACTTTAAAGATGCTACGTTAAATAAAAAATATAAATAAAAGAAGAAAATCAATTACGCTTATTGGATGTAGTGGGTGATCAAAGTTAAAAGCATGGTTGTATTTAATATCTAATGGTGATGTAGTAGCTCTCAAGACTTTGATGTTAAGAGCCGCCGAATATCTTCACTCATTCTGACAAGAGGTGGGGGGCCATTCAGTGGGTGTTTAGTTTGATGCTAGTTTGCAGCACCTATGTCTGGCCCGGACGTTCCACCCAGGACGGCAGCCCAGAAATTCAAGATACTGCTCTGTAGGAAGAGCATGGTATGTGTTAAAAAAACACAAGTTCGAAGTGAGACTTGTACAGCGATTGTAATGAAGGTCTAGAAGAGACTCTGAAAGTAAGCTGCACAAGCGTTAGCTAATGTTTGGAGCTCAGGCTGAAGAACGAACTCCAGTGAACTACCTCGATTCTGGGTGTGCGGCAGAATATGTAGGGCCCGGATAGCTTGGCTAGTGAGGGGTGGATGGTAGTGGCTGCTTGGATGGGGAAACCTCCCCTTATACTACACGGGTGAGCTGCACATTTGGTACCTGGCTGGTTGGAGCTACCACTA
>NQII01007762.1:6099-18116 GCA_002778355.1 Clitarchus hookeri | reverse complement strand
TTTTTTTTTTTTCAATTTAATTTCACAAGTTTAACATGTTAATGACTTTGTGATATTTTGTCATTTTACTTCAGAATATTAAACTTGGTGCCAGTTTCATTCTATTTTTACTTAATCATGTCAACACTGACTCGGGAAAGAACAGCTAATATGGAACGGGAAGTAGTAAACAAGGATCACTATCAATCACTAACCTATAGCCAGTAACGTGCATTAGTTTTTGAATCGGAGAGTGTTAAACTCTTTTCAAAAAGCGCAAGGAGAAAATTCAACCAACTCTTGGATTCTTAAAACCTGTTCACTTATTGATTTGAGTAACAAACAATGTAGATGACTTTCTGTGACCACATACTTTAGTATATTATTTAAGTTTTGCTGCAAAGTGATAAAACCAAACATTATCTAAAGGATTCAGACAGGTTATGATTAACTATGAGGTTAGGAAAAAAGACATTGTTGCAAAAATTGAATGTGTTTATTTTATATGATTAGAAATGATATTAATAACTGTTTTGTAAAATTACTTTTCAAATATTATTCATGTCAAAAAACGTTCAGTTTTCAATTAATTATGTATAGGGTTTGTTACACTCCATGTTAAACCAGTTTGAAAATGGTAGGTGTATATTGACACCCGTCAACTCTGTCTCATGCTGTCGTATATTACGTCAAACTGTTTCAAAGAAAGTAGGTTGAAGAAAGTTGGAAGGCTGTGATACCACTGAAATGTCGTGAATTCTGCCATATTTGTCTCAAAGTGTTGGTATGGTTCCAATTTCCATCAAAACGGTATATTAGACCAGTTTGAAAAAATTTTATATATTGGATGAGTTCAGCCAATCAGAAAATTACACTTCTCAAAAACTGTCATTTCAGACTCTTCCTAAAACTTTAAAATTGCAGTCGGTGACTAGAAACAAAATAAGCTTATTTAGATAATTACTGTATTTGCCCATGTGCCACCAGCCCATTTTTCTCAGAAACTAATTTGAAGGGTAGGGATGTTTGGTTTTACAGGGGTTTTTGATTAATAAAAATACGACTTCAAATAGTTAGGTTTGTGATACACATAGACTGCTTTTCCCTCCTGCTGGCAAGTGCATGGTTACAGCATGGTTAGCGGTGTTAGCAGCCACATCATGTTTATAAAAAAAAGCAGATATTTGTTACGGGAAGTGGAGTCAGGGCATGGCTTTCGGGTTGGTTCACATGCACGCAGCCAGCCTGCAGGTGAACTATTCACATTTGAAGTGTTTGTTATAACTGGTCATGTTTTCCTCCCTAAAAAATTTAGTTATGTGTACAATAATAGGAGTAAATGGACACTCAAACTGTTTGCCAAGCGTAAGCTTGAGGGGCACGGGATGTGAGACGGCCACCAACGGAAAGCTGTTTGAGGGTAAGGACTCTTTGTAAAGTTTACCAGCATGGCAGTGTGGGAAACATTCTGCACTCAAAAATAGCATTATCTATGAAAGTAAAAGTTGTGAGTAAGATTACTGGACTTGCTGTTGCAAAACTTGGCCTGGAATCTGATCCCTAATGAACTGCCTTAAAACAAGTCGGTCGATGGCCTATATAATTCTATATACAGTGGAACCGCCTGGTACAATGGCAAAATAAATTATCGCTATAGCGAGTTATCGTTATAACAAAATTTACAGTGCCCCATAATTTTTTTTATTGTATTTGCCCTTGTAGCTCCTGTGTTTAAAGAATGCCGTGAACTACGCGTATGCAGCGACAAGTTAATACAAAAAAATCTACGTCTGACAGCAGCATTATGTAACGACCAGCAGGCGCGACTTTGCTTCCTCCTCCATTCTACTTCCCCTCCCCCATATTTTCAGGTTGCGGGAGGGAATTAGTTGCCTACCAATCAGCGCGCTACTTCACTCCTTGTCTCTCTCTTTCACCTACCTCTTCTTCTCCTATTTCGACCCGCTAAGTTAAACCTGTTTCTCGCCCCTCTGTCTGCTTCCTTTCTTCTCCTGTCTCCACTCCCTTTCCCATTCACGTTACCGATCGATAAATTCCTCCAAGCCTTCTTTGTTTCCGTGCCAGACAGAGGATTGCCAGCCTCTCAGGTAGTGAAGAAGAGAAGAGGCGACACAATGTTTTTTGAGGAATGACATTCCAGCACGGCCAAAAAAAACATCATGTGACAGCGTAAAAGAAAAGGAAGCCAGTCGGTAGTTAGAAAAAAAATCGCCCACCAAAGTTGTTTCCGCAGTTGTTGCCTTTCTTCTTTTAACTTAATGAAAGTATTTTCCAAACATATCACCATCACCACACATTAATGTAAAAGAAGAATAATTTGTTCTATCAAAAACTTACAGTATAAGAAATGCTGAAATGAATTTTTGTAAGGTAAATGTATACATACCATCTTAACAAAAATTTTCTACTCAAAGTACTCATTACTAATATAAATGGTTTTATGTTATTGATACGGGTCTCAAAAACCATGTTGTTAATTTTACTAACGTCTGAAGAACCTGGAGGACCATTAAGCAAAACATTTTGCTTGAGTTTCTCTCCGAAAACTGATGACTGGCTGCCATCTTGCGGAAACACTGATCTTCTTTACTTGTGTCAGACTTGCCAACTGTTGCATAGTTCTATTTACAACATGAACAACACTGTTTACCACGCAAACATCCCTCCTACCAAAACGGAGTTTTCTTTACTGGGAAGAAAGGAGACACAACTCTCTGGGGGGATGCTGGAGGACACCTTGTTCTGTACGAATGGAGGCTACTCGAATAACTCCATCTGTTCGTTGGTTAACTTCAGTAACCTGCTACAACTTCCACTTGGTAGAAGGTTACTGGTCGTCCTTAACCAGCACGAANTCGTCCTTAACCAGCACGAAGGTGCCCACTGTGATGAACGACTGTTGATCTGTCCACTTAAGACCTCTGCTGCAGAACATGCAGATAGTCTTGACTCCGGCGTTTCCAGTAAGTTTGGTGTATTTGTCGGATTAGTTGCTGACGATTTAAGCATGAAAGAGGGGTGTTTGTCAAGTCAGGTTCTGGAATTGCTGTCAAAGGTCCCATTACCAGGAAATGTGAAGGCGTCAAAGCGGTAAGGTCATTAGGATTATCACTTACAGATCAGGGGAGGCAGGAATTCAAAATTACCTCAACCTGAACAAACAAGGTATTCAGTTCTTCGTAGTGCCTTTTTGCAGATTTCACTCCTGCCTCCCATAATCCTCCAAAATGAGGTGCTGCTGGAGGGTTCAGGTGCCACTGGTTACCTTCAGATGCTAAGTTTGTCAACATTTGTTGGTGATATGCATTAGAGTTACTAAACTGTACAGCTCTCCCAGCGCTGCCTTAGCCTTGACATAATTTGTGCCTTGGTCTGAATACACACGAGAGCAGATTCTCCAATGGCCTGTCATTCTCTTGAGTGCTGATAGGAAGTGCTCTGTGGACAGTCCTGTTACAAGTTCCAGGTGCAGTGCCTTTGTACTCCATGCACACAAAAAGGCAGAGGTATGCCTTGTAAGATATTGTACCTCTCAATCTCCCCATGGTGACTATAAATGGACCAGCATAATCAATTTAAACATGCAGGAAGACTCGAGCTTGTTGCTTTCTGCAGCTAGGCAAGTCACCCATTGGAGGACACATGGTTGTGGCGAATGGCGGAAGCTTTGATTGCAGTGTTTCAGCCTGTGTCTAATGGTGTGACGAGCACCCTGTATCCAATAATTGTGTCAGAGTAATGAATGTGCAAACAGAGGGCCTGCATGAAGATATTTTTTATGTGCAGAATCAATGAGCAATAAACTGAAATTATGCTTGGCAGGAAGTAACAATGGATGCTTTTGTTGGTAACTTTGGGAAGAATGCTGTAGGCGGCCTCCCACTCGCAAAAATCCTCCTCCATCCACAAATGGATTTAGGCCACACAACTCGTTGGTGAGTTGTATTCTTGTCTGCAAATTCTCAATTTCCCGGCTGAAGCTTGTCACCTGCCCCTGGAGGCACAATCCGCTTGGTTTTCCTCTGATCGAACATGCACCCAGTGCATGGTTGGCACAAGAGATTGGATCTCATCAACTCGATTACGTACAAAGGTCTTCCATCCCTTGCTTTCTGATTTAATCCAAGCTAAGACCACCATGGAATCTGACCAAGTGAACAGCTCAAGCAGTGGCAGAATTGCGTAGACTTCTGCAACAACCTTCATCAGCTTGGCAAGTAACTGAGTAGCACACATTTCTAGCCTTGGTAAGGTGAGAGACTTTAGAGGCGCTACTTTAGATTTGGCCCACACCAGAGACAGTACAACCTTATCGGTCGCTTCTACCGGAAGATAGATTACAGTAGCATATCCTCATTCTGAAACATCTGCAAATCCAATGCAAATCAAACCTTTTAGCTCGCAACGAGACCACACAGTGTGGGAGTGTCACCTTTGTAAGATCATCCAGCTCTTTCTTACACAGACTCCATTTCTTTAACAAGACCTCTGGAGATGGATCATTCCAACCTAATTGGTGACCAGAGTTGTTGGATAAGCTGTTTAGCAAACAAAACTACTGCTGTTATCAGACCCAAGGGGTCAAAGATCCTAGCAACAACTGAGAAAATTGACCGTTCCATACATTTGATACCTGCAGTAGGTTGGGACAAATACTAGAAAGAATCAGATTTAGAATTCCACAACAAACCAAGAACCTTTATGGAATCATTTTCCAGGTAAGAGAATGAACGAGAAATAGAAGAATTATCTGGTGGGGAAATCCTGACTTATTACAACTGAATCATTAGAAGCCCACATGTGAAGAGTGAATCCACCTGATTCAAAGATGCCTGTAAGCTCACGCTGGAGACTAATGGCTTTCTCAGTTGAGTTTGCGCCAGTCAGGATGTCATCCATGTAAACATCTTGCATGATTTTTTGAGCCGCAGTGGGAAAATTATCTTTTTCATCCAGAGCCAACTTGTGAGTGACTTTTATCGCTTGGTAAGGGGATGACAAAAGACCAAATGTCACTGTTGTGAGCTGGTATTCAAACAATGGTTGATCTGAAAAATATCTCTATTAGGGATGGGTCGATTAACAAAAAATATTGGTTCTGGTTCCGGTACCGATTCTACAATTTAAATATCCGTTCCAGTATTCTGTTCCATTTTGAATACTTGCATTTTGCTGGCAACTTCATTCAACCAATGCAGGTAAAATTCATTAATTGTTTTATTTAACCTACCAAAGAATAGAACAATAACAAAGTGTGAAGATAAGATATAATGTATACAGATAAACTTGTATTAAATTTATTTCAGTTTAGTAAATGTGTAACAAATTATTCTTTTTTTTTTTTTCATTAATAGGTGGTGGTTATGATATGTTTGGAAAATACTTAACTAAATAACTGGCAGTGCTAAAAGCCACATGACTTTAACCTATGGTCATTAAAAGAATGTCAACAACTCCAGTGGGCGACTTGCTTCCCTTTTCTTTTTGCTTCTTTTACCAGCCTGCTTCTTTTATGTAGTGACAGGGTGGCTCACTTCCTTTTTTTTTTTTTGCTTCTTTTATGCAGTGACCTGCTGGTTTTTTTTGTTGTGTTGGAATGCCACACCTCTAAAAAAACTGTTGCTTCTTCCCTTTTCCAGTCCCCTTGACAAGGTTATTCTCTGCCTTACAGGGAAATGAAACAAAGAAGACATGGAGAAATGTATGGATCAGCTAGCAGTGTTGCTTACAGGGGTAGGCTGAGTGATAAAGACAGAGAAGGGAGAGGACAGTCTACAACTACCACTCCTTAATTTTTTTTTCATGTATGGCCTGCACCCCAGAATTTTTTCCCTTTATTTTTGGGGAAAAGGGAGTGCTATACAGGAGGTAGTTATTTTTGTAAGGACAGAGTTTAGTGGTAAATTTATTGCTGTGTAGAAACGAGAACCAAGTAGTTGTTGTNGTAGTTATTTTTGTAAGGACAGAGTTTAGTGGTAAATTTATTGCTGTGTAGAAACGAGAACCAAGTAGTTGTTGTTAACCTAAAACCGGTTCCGAGTCAAACCTCGAGAACCGGTATATATTAGAACCGAAGAACCGAACCGACCCGACCCATCCCTAATCTCTATACAATTTTTTGATAGGTACGATTATTAGGATGTAGTAGAGTTTGACGATACATCTGTCGCACAGCTGCGGTAAGTGCCTCTAAATGAAGTCGGAAATGGAACAAAACCGTTACAAGATCATGCAATAGCTTCGATCCAACAAGTAAATGATCATTGAGAGATTCCCCATTACTGGCACGGGCTGATGCGTCAAACACCACTCTGAGCTGGCTACTTAGACTACCTGGGTGAGTTACACAGTTGTGAGAGATGAAGTAATTATTGGCACTTACCGGTGAAAGCTCCCCAAGTAATTCATATATCCTTGGTTGAGATAATCCTGCAGGAACATCTGATACTCCACCTTCAACTTTTGATTTTGAGCAAGTTGGCGTTCCAGAGACAGAAATCGAGAAGATGCCACTGTCTTGGAGTCTCCCAAGTTGGGGCATTCATTGTTTAAAGGCAGCGCTACACACTATCTTCCATTTGGGTCACGAGAACATGTTTCTTCAAAGAAGGCTTCCACTTTTCTATCTTCTTTAGTTCGGATGGTATGATGGGGTGGCACTTCTTCTACTCCCCAAAACCTTTTAATTAAGTTATCTACCGGTTCAATAGAGGATACAAAAAATATTTGGAGTAATGTTTCCGAACATGAACCTTGATTAATCTTTTCCATTAACAGCCATCCCAAATTGGTATATATGGCAACAGGCTCTCTTGGGGATTCATGAATTCGACCTTCAAGAATAATTTCGGGGAACACTTCTACACCAAGCAGCATATCAATCTGTTGAGGTTTATGAAAGTTGGGATCTGCCAGGACCAGGTTGGACAAGTGATGCCATTCCTGCTTCTGGATAAGTGCCTGAGGAATGGAAGATGCAATTTGCGAGAGCACAACAGCTTCAATAACTATCTCCTCAGCCTTATCCACAAGTGGCATTATCTTAGAGCTTGTTATCCCCTTTGCAGCTGGAAGAGGAGTTTGGCCTAGTGCAGTCAATGGTGAATTTTGACGAGAATTTGTAAGACGCAATCTCTGAAGGCATTCTTCAGTAATGAAGGAAGCTTGTGAACCTGGGTTTATAAGAGCTCTAACAATGTGTTGACTGAACTTATCTATCTAACACCTTGACTACTGTCATGAATAAAATCACTTTGAGCGACTCAATCTGGGCTCCTGTACAATACACTGACTTTGTGGTACTGTTGTCACTCTTGGGCAAGTCTGATTTACTGTTGTCACTACTTGGTAAATCTGAATTTCTGCTATCATTCCCAGAGCCAATGGTTACTTGTGAAGAGAAATGCAAGAGTGTGTGATGACTTTTCCTGTATGTCCAGCATTTGAAATTTAAAAAAAAATCCCTCATGATGTGCCCAGTCTTCAAACAGTTTATACAAAGGTTCAATTCCTTCGCACAGTGTAGCAATTTTAATTCGAAAGTTGAAGAAAGCATTCACATTTGACAATGGAGTACTCACCTTTGCAGTTTACACAGTTTTGAGAATCTGGTTTCAAGGTACTCAAGACAAATTTAGAGTTTCCAGTAGCGTTAGTAGATTTCTTTCTCTCCCACTCTAGAGAGAACCACTACCCCATGACCTTCCACTACTCTTGACACTCTCGGATACCTGCGACTGTCTTTCCAAAATGACATAAATTTTTGATACGAAGGCATTTCATCTGGGGGGCATATAGAGTTCCCAATTTTTCCTTAGTTTGGAATCAAGTTTACGCGCTAATAAATGCAGCAGTATTCCATCCCAATGATTTGTAGGAAGTCCTAAGACCTTTATGGCACCCATATTTTCCATATATATGTTCAGCAAAGCTTAAATAGATTTTACAGAATCTACATGTACCAGGGGTGCATCGAAGATGGTATCTAAATGTTATGATGCTATCACCCTTGGATGATTATATGTTTGCACCAGAAGATCCTTTGCAACTTTGTAATTGGCATTTGTCACGGACAACGTGCATACCAAGGCACTGGCTTACCCTTGCAGCGATGACTTCAGGTATAAGAATTTTTCCACTGCATGCAACTGGTTATTGTTATGCACCAGTGTATGAAATAAGTCCTAAAAGAAAGGATTGCCACTGTGTCATGTCCCCTTGAAATATTGGCAGTTTTATAACTGGCATTTTTAGCGCCGACTCCCTGTCTTTATCTGCCCTTTTGAGCACTAAGCCTAGGATTCAAATTGATTTCCATCCTTTATGGAGTCAATTTCAAAATAAACCGCTTCAAATTTATCTCACAATGACGCAGATTCGACCAATTTGGTGGGTTCATAACCGCAATAAAGTACCTCCAAGTCTAAAATATTGCCTTCAAATTTGTCTTTGATTTTTCTATTTCCTTGCACAATGACCGAAACAAAGCACATTTTTCACTGTCTTCAAGGTTTGCTAGCGCTTTTCTTTCCCATTCCAAAATTAAGTTCAATCTGCGTTGGTGCGACTGCAGTTTTGTTTTTAAAACACGTTCTTCAGACATGATGGACGATGTGTTTCTTTAATGGTGTCTTGGCGAAGTATACGAAAGGATTTGACAAGAATTCACTGTTGAAATTGTAGTGCATTCAAATTAACCTTGCTTCACAATTTTTACTCGTCGCAAATAAAGTTTTCCTAAATGACGTGCTAAAAATTTACACATATGAACACCATAATTTACTAAAGGAAAAAATAAGTGGCGTGGCCGACACAATCTGATACACGAATATTGCATAACAGCACGCACACCTACCTTTCACGAGTGTACTTTACCATTTGACACTTGAAACACATACAAAAAAAAAACTTGTTTGCTGTTCTCGTAATCCGGCCTAGCATTGACCATGATGATTTTACTATTGTCTGAAGAACCCAGAGGACCATTGAACGAAACATTTTGCTTGAGTTTCTCTCAGAAAACTAACAACCGGCCGCCATCTTGCGAAAACACTGATCTTCTTTGCTTGAGTCAATCTTGCCAACTGTTGCAGCACACAATTTTAGTAATGAAGTCACATAGTACTATTTACAACAAAAACAACACTGTTTACAACATAAACACATATCATTTGTTATTTCTATGCTATACATATAAGTAACATTTTATGGATTATTTAAAACAGAAGTATGTTTCAGTGTAATAAAAAAAAATTGTTTACGTTATTGGTCAAAACAGAACACTCCAAAAACACATCACCTCTTTTGTGATGGGTATAGTCGTATTGGGACCCGGGCCTATAGTACAGTATAGTTTAGTGTTGTGTGTGTGTATGCAGGCAGCGAGTGTAGCGTTAATGTTTGTGTGATTTGTTACAGATGTGGGAGTGCGCCTTGAGCGTTTGCCAGGAGCTGATGGAGCAGTACAAGGAGGAGACATTTGACNTTTGTTACAGATGTGGGAGTGCGCCTTGAGCGTTTGCCAGGAGCTGATGGAGCAGTACAAGGAGGAGACATTTGACTACATCCAGCTGAGTGCTCTGCACAAGCGCATGTCCCAGTTCTACGACAACATCATGAAGCAGATACGGCCTGAGCCGGAGTACTTCCGGGTTGCGTTCTACGGCCGTGGCTTCCCGCCATTCTTGCAGAACAAGGTAGGAAGTGACGCTAGCTGCACTGGAGCCGGTGCCTGTGTGCCTCCTCATTGTGTGACCATGTGTGTTGTGTTGGTAGGTGTTTGTGTATCGTGGTAAGGAGTACGAGCGCCTCAGTGACTTCTGCAACAGGACACTCAACCAGTTGCCCAACGCAGAACGCATGGGCAAGTTGACACCTCCTGGGGAGGAGATAACAGAGAGTCCACATCAGTGTATCCTCTTCAGCTATTAGCTGGTTTTTTTGCAACAGTGTCAGAACAAGTTAATTCATAACAATTTTTCTACAAAATATATTGGAATCTCTGTGACATTTTGGTGGGAACTGATAGGAGAATATTATGTATAAATGCAGAAAAACAGTACNAATATATTGGAATCTCTGTGACATTTTGGTGGGAACTGATAGGAGAATATTATGTATAAATGCAGAAAAACAGTACACGTGATTTGTGGATCCTAAAAAAATGAGTGAAGTTATTTGGGCGGCTCTTAACAGCAAGATCTTGAGGGCTGATTAAAAAATAGAATACCTAACTTTACACTTAGTGGTGAACATACAGATAGGTGTACAATAATAAAAATAATATAAATGAAAATGTTATGTAATTTATTTGTGCACCAAGTTAAAATTTTTTTGGTGTATCCATGTCATAATTAGCTCTGCATTCAGTATACAGTGCCATGGTAGTTGACAATAGTAGTAATGAGTAGAGACTCGAAAAATAGAGTCCAGTCAAACTAACAAAGTTTGGCTCATCATTCCAGTTGAGTTTTTACCCAACATATGTCAAGCTACTGAAAGTGCATGTCTAGTCGAACTTACAAAGTTTGACGCGTAAATTTTAGTAGAGTTTTCTTCCAACAGACGTCAAGCTACTGAAAGTGCAAGTCGAGTCTCGATGCTTTTTAAGTTAAACAAACAANAGTTTTCTTCCAACAGACGTCAAGCTACTGAAAGTGCAAGTCGAGTCTCGATGCTTTTGTTAAACAAACAAATATATTCGCACCTAACAATCACCTTTCATGTCTCGCGAGTCAATAATTTAACATTGCCAAACCATTAATGTTGTGCCTGAACGAAAACAACAACTCTGCTACACGTGTTGATGGCTGCAATAAAACCTGAGAATGCAGAACGACACGAGCTATTCCGGCAACGAGATTGTGAAGCGCTCACTTACAACTGTGTCTGGTTGTTTGCTTAATGCTTAATTTATATCTATAATTGATTGTAATAACAGATGAATAGCAATACAGTATTGGTTTGAATGTAATACAATGATTTTTCTAAATAATATGATCCAAAAATATGGGAGTGGTCTCTATTGTGGCGTATCAATTTAAGTTACGTTTCAAAATACTTTTATATTTGAATATTAAAGATAATGCCATTTCACCATACTTTGCAATGTAATTTACGTAATACACATTAAAAGTTTATAAAAAAAACGAGCTGGCCAATGTTCACGAAAAACGAGTGAGTGGTCAAATATAACCTCAGTAGGCACACGTAAACAAATACTGTATTTAATTCTTTTTCTCATCTAGTAAACAACACAGAAAATCAATATTTTATCAAACTGCTCACTTTAACACAATTAATTGCTGCAAATGCATTCAAAATTAGTCTTCAGTTGAAGATAATCCCTGCAATCAAACATAAACAAATACAGTCTGGCCCTGATTTACGAGTACCAGATTTAATGAGGCAGCGATTTTATGAGGCCATTCTCAGGAACCATAAAAAATTGCAAAAATTGACTAAAAAAATTAAAACATTCTGGGGAAAATGTAAAAAATCGCAATGAAAACCTATTTACAATACGTTTGCCAGTCCACAGTGATAAAATGTATGAGTTTTAATATATAATAATTTGTATTTCTTAATTTGTATGCTGCAATATAAAAATTAAAAAAAATTAAAAAATCTGTTATAAAATCTGTCAGTGGTGTTTTGAAATGAGTGCACCCCACGGCGCCTGAAGGCTAACCTTCCTTGTGCTGAGCAACATGTGGCATCACAAAGGGATTCTATTCTTTCCTTCACCCACCCTCTCTCACTCACCCCTTTTCCCCTTATCTACATCCCGCTTCAATCTGCCTGCTTATCTCTCATGGCGACTGGCGACAGTAACGGCCTACTATTGCGTGCATAGCAACAAGGCTGGCCAATAACAGCATGTATTACTCACCCTCACCTTTGTCCCATCAGCCCTTAGTGTCGAGATTGCTTTGCCATTTTAGTTAGTTATTGTGCGCGCTGTGTTTGGCTATTGAATACGTTTTCGATGGTTTTGTATATATATATATATATATATA
>NQII01007761.1:0-77374 GCA_002778355.1 Clitarchus hookeri | reverse complement strand
GGGGGGGTAATACCTCGGCATCAATACTGCTAGTCGGTATTTCTGCCGCGGTGCGTACTTTCGGCGTTCAGGCGAACTACGCATGATAATTTGGGTAAAAACTCGAAAGCCCTGCACTCTCGACAGATCTGCTGGCGGGTTGGAGGCGTTGGTTGATGAAGGGGGTGTGAAGGGGAAGGCCTTCGCTTCAGCTCCACGTGTCTGGAGATTTTCCATGCGACGTGCCTATTCGAAAGCTAAAGCAAAATGTACCAAAGGTTGAAGGGGGTGAGGAAAGGGGGTGAGGGATGTGAGCCAAAGGCGTGCTATAATCCTCAAAACTGTCAGGCGACAAAATCCCCCTTTTCTCTTCGACTTTGGCTCATCCTGTATAAAAATCGCGGGTTTCTGCGGAGTTTCGGTTCTAGGGGCTAAGCTATTCTGTGACTGCGCTCGCAACGTTTATCTCCGCAGCAGCTAGCGGTCACATGTGGCGCGACAGCGGCTGCCTGGCTATCAGCGCGCGCTGCTGTAAGGGTTCTGCGTGTAACAAGGGCCTAACACTCCGGGTCGTTGCAGGTTGCCATACCTTACACGTGATTTTCTATTCACGAAAACTGATGCATTTCTAATGGGGTTCTACTCCTGCGGACGACTGCTTGCTGCAGCACAGGGTACTTACTCCTGGTTAACTATTTGGCTCGTTACAGCCCTACAGTACCACACCTCGGACACAGTACATGGTTACTTACACTTTACCTGGTACAAATGACATGGTTACATTACAAAATGACCCTCAAATTTGTTTTAATTAATTGTTCTTCTGGCTTCAGTTTCCTTTTAGATCGGAACACCTTCTTGATGGTGCAATCAAACATTTGGCTGAAAGCCGGTAATTATTGCCCAACTGGCAACAGTTTTATGTTTTGGTGACAAGAATTTTATTACTTTTACGTTATGTCGTTAACGAAAAAAAACACTCTTATATTCTAGACTGGTTATTGTTCAATGGTTCATACTAATGTCTGGCACTCGGCCAGTTTTTATAAATGTCTGACGATCCTACACCAAGTACACTGACAAATGTTACAACTGTAAAGATGAGACACAGGTTGTGAAAAGAATAAGCACTCTTACTTCTAGTCTGGTAATTCAGCCAGTTTTTCTAGAAACCTACACACACTTAATATCTCCTAATTTGTACATGGTATTGTTACTGTTACGACGGCTTCAGAGGCCGTGACAAAAAAGAAAAACTACCCTTTTTATCTTACTATTTCTACCACCTCCCTCTTATGCAGGCGGTGTGGAAAAACAACAGTTTTGTAGATACTGGAAAAAAATACACACCCTATTCTTATCTTAAGTTAGTACACTTAGATACAGGCATCTGGCATTTCTTTTCACCTATGACGTCCTGCACTTAATTTTCACCGCACCGATGTAGCTTCTCACACATTGTAAGGTTACACAGATAAATAATTAACACTTCGTCGCACTTTTAGTTCCGTGGGTAGGTAGTGCTCGCCCCTTACCTTCCTCTCACAGCAGGTGACATGAGAAAAACAGGCTTCCCTCATGCCACACAGAGTCTGTTTATTTTAGTTGGCTTGGTTCACGAGGCCGGTACTGGCGACGCTCTCTATAGAAGCCTGGCTCCTCCCTGTCTCTGCAGATGCGCCAAGGTTGCACACGCCTGACTTCTCCTCCCGTCGGGCTAGGGGGCGGTTCGCCCCGCACTGGATCCCTGACAGCGTGCGGGGCCGAAGTCTGCGTTACCATCCTCTCGCCCAGCAGGCTGGAAGCTGTCGTCTCGGACCTTGGATCTGGCTCGGCTGCGGGCATCCCGTACTGCCTCGCCTGTAGAGTTTGGTGTCGGGTTCGTTGCTCGGCTGGCGCAGATCCGTCTTGGGGTAGCTCCGTTTTTCCTGTTCTTTCCCTCGCGTTTTCTTTCCCTTACTCGTTTATTTCCGCCTTTCTCCCGCTCGCCTGTTCGCTTTTGCCCATTCCCCCTTCGCTCGTAACTTCTTCTTCCTCCCTCGTCTGTTCGCTTTCGCCTACTCGTTCTTCGCGTGTATTTTCTCCCTCCCACGTCTGTCGGCTTTCCTTTGTTGCCTCTGGCGCCTGGGTATTTTCCGGCTGATAAGTGGCTGGGGTTTCCCGCTCGCCTTTCGCCCTTGAGACACTGCGATAGCGCGGAGGGGCAATGGCCGGCTTATCGTTTCGCCCCCCTATCCCCGCATCCCGGCTCACCATTCGGTGACCTAGTGACACACTGCGGGATTCTCCTGGGCTGTTATTTGTACTTCCTGGGGGACTATTGGGGTAGGGTTCGGGTATAGGGCGCATCTGGTTCCGTGGCACCTTATGCATATTTCCTCTCTCGTCTTCTGCCCAGTATACATTCCCCTGCCTTTCAACTACGATATACGGCCCCCGCCATTTAGGTGCAAAACCCACACAGAATTTCTCACTAGCTCGGCTTAAAGGGTGATTGCGTATTAATATGTGACTACCCTCGGGGAAGTGATGTCTAGTGGTCGCTTGTTTGGGGTATTTCTGCCAGATATACCGTTGTTGGTTTCTCTGAGCAGTTTCAGTGCTCCATACAGCCTCTCTTCGTATTTCTTCAGGGGTGGGAAGTTCTGTAGGTTCTGTCTCCCATTGCCATTCATGAGGTCTGCGGAGAGTATACCCCAGTATTAGGTGGCTGGGAGAAGTTCCAATGGCATCGTTGTGCCGACGTCGCAATGTATACAGGATCTCAGGTAGCTGTGTGTCCCATTGAGTATGATTCGTCCCCATTCTAATTCTCATATTCTTCTTTAGTTCTTGATTCCTGCGTTCGGTAGGGTTGGCCTGTGGGTGGTAAGTTGGAGTCGTCCAGTTTTCAGCCCCCCATGTCTCACAGGCCTTCCTCCATTTCCCCCCCGTAAACTGGGTTCCATCATCGGTTAACACACATTTCGGGTACCCCCATCGTGGAAATATCTCTCGCTCCATTTGCCGGATTATTGTGTGTGCCTCCTGGTTGGGTAACGGGAACGCCTCTGCCCACCTGGAGAACAGATCGGTCACGACTAGGAGGTATCTCTTTCCTCGGGGTGTGCGTGGGTAGGGGCCCATGATATCGACTGCGATGTGTGTCCATGGAGTTTTCGGTCGACGGGGTGTGTATCGTATCTTTGGTGTAGGGTAGGCCTTGTTTTCATAACATTTCTGACACCTGGCGACGTATGCCCTCACATATCGACTAATTCCGTGCCATGTATATCTGTTGGTCAGGGCCCTTAAGGTCTCGTGAAAACCCGGATGTCCTGCGTGGGGATGGTCATGATGGTGTTCACATATACTGTCTCGCAGTTCGTGGGGGACCCAGATTTTCCAGTGATCTGCTTGTGGGTGCGGTCTGGCCCAGATTATGCCATCTCTTTCCTCGTACTGTTATGGATACCTCCTTATTAACTCCTGTAATTTGGGGTCGGCCTGCTGTTGGTCTGGTAACAGATTTTTGTTTTCGTGGAACTTGACTAACTGTAGTTCCACGTCATCCGGCCGTGGAAGTTTTGGGGGAGAGGGGGGCAGTATCCGCTCCCAGTCGTCGGTTTCAATTTCTTTGTTGGGACTCTGTGGTTGATNGGTCGACGGGATAAGGCATCGGGCAGCTCGTTGTTCGAGCCTGCACAATGCTCGATGGTGAAGGAGAATTCCAGTAACAATAAGGCCCACCTACCCAATTTGGCTTTCTCGTCACTCTTGGTTTTCAGCCATGTAAGGGCCTTATTGTCCGTCCTGAGAATGAATGGTCGGTCCTCAAGGTAATAGCGGTATTTGCGGACTGCCCAAATAACCGCCAAGCACTCCTGCTTGTTGCTGTGGTAGCGGCGTTGTGTCTCGTTTAGCATGGTACTGGCATACGCGATAATTCGTTGCTGGTTCTGTGACGGCTCCTGGTACAGGACAGCGCCCATTCCGGTTCCACTTGCGTCGGTCTGTAAAATTAGGGGTAATCCTGGCATAGGCCCGTATAGCAAGTTTATGCTGCCATACAGCGCCTCTAATATTTGGAATGCTTCTTCGTGTCTGTCTGTCCACTTCCAGCGAGTTGTTTTGAGTAGAAGTTTATTAAGGGGAGCCATAATAGGGGCGACATATGCTATAAACTCTCTGAGCCTATTACATAACCCCAGAAAACGTTTCAACTGTCTCCTGTTAGTTGGTTCTCTAGCCTCCTCAATATCTCTAACTTTTTCGGGCTTTGGATAATTCCCGTCGGGGGTAATTATGTGCCCTTAGTATTCTACTCGGGTCTTCCCGAAGTGACATTTCTCCAGTCTGCACGTGAGTCCATGTAGTTCAAAGCGCTCCAGGACTTTTTGCAAGTGCACCTGATGTTCTTCCCAGGTGTGCGAATATACAATTACATCGTCCAGATATGCTAGGCAAAATTGGCCGCTATAGCCCGTCAAAACTACTGCTGACATCAGTCTTTGGAAAGTAGCAGGTGCATTTTTCAACCCGAAGGGCATTACCCGAAACTGTAGGGTTTCCCCTTCGGGGGTTGTAAACGCCGTATATTTCCGGGATCCTGGGTGTACTGGGATTTGCCAGTATCCACTGCGCATGTCTAGAGTGGAAAATATGCGTGCATCCCCTAGGTCGCGGAGCATATTAGCCAGGTTTATAGTTGGGGGTGCTATAGGGTATGTGATATTGTTTAAGGCCTGGTAGTTCACACAAAAGCGAAGTTCTCCATCTTTCTTTGGCACAAGCACCACTCTGGCGTTATATGGTGAGTCAGTTGGCTCCACTATTCCTTGCGATTTCATCTCGGCTACCTGGTCTAAAATTATTTGCCTGCGGTAGGCGGACGGGTTCCCTGGTCGGCAGTATATGGGACGAGCATCGGTTACGCAGATTTCATGCTGAATGGCCGTGGTCTGATTTAATCTGCCGGTATGCTCAAATACGGCTACGTGAGCGTTGAGTATCCGCAATAATGTTCTGAGTTGGTCCGTCTCGAGTTGGTGGTTTACCTCTTCATTACAAATTTCTTGTAATTTCGGTTTGTTTATTGGGGTTTCCCAGTTAATGGCCACCCTATCCCGCTTGCCCAAATATAGGCGCTGTTGTCCACAGTCAATTATGCAATTTTGGCTGGTTAGCCAATGTTGCCCGAGGATAATCTCCTCCACTAAATGGGGTGCGCAAAAAATTCGGTTTGTACTGTTTCCTCCTCTGTGGACACTGGAAATGTAATAANGTTTGTACTGTTTCCACCTCTGTGGACACTGGCAATGTAATAACTCCATCTATGGTCAGTCGTGACTCAGACTGGGCCATTTGAATTATTCTGGAGTTTTCCTTTATCTGGCTTTTCTGCTTGGGAGTTAGCAGCTGGCGTTTGATGAAATTGCCTGTTGCGGCCGTGTCCAGTACCGCCCTAAGCTCTTGGTTATTTATGCGGATTCCTATCCGAGGTGCGTGTGTTCCCGGCTTCAGATCGCTTAATGTTAAAATTGGTTCCACCCTTCGAATTATGCCGGGGCCGACGGGCGATTCTGTGTCCCGGCGGAGGCATTTCCCGTCTCTCTCCTCCCACCCTGACGGTTCCCCTTCCCTATGTCGAGGGGGCCAGCTGTGGTGTCTTTTTCCTTAGTGGCTGCTACGCGGCTTCTCACTGTGGGGCAGTCTCTGTGGAAGTGTCTTTCAGGGCAATACCAACACTTAGGTGGCAAGGATTGTTCCCCTGCGTCTCTAGCGGGTCTGCTACTCTGTGCTGTTCGCGCTGCGTGTGCGGGAGGCAGGCGGGCCGGGACGTTTGTTTGCTCATGTTCTTCGTAATCTAGTTCCGCTTCTTTCGCTCTCTGTACTAGCTCCTCTAGCCCCGTCGCCATAAGGTGACGCAGGGCCGTTCTTATCGCTGGTAACAATAACTTGGTAATGATATGCACTCCCTCTGCCTCGGTGCTTCCTGGAGCGATACGAGAATACATTTGTGCTTTTCGTCTAATAAAAATTTCTGATTCTTCGTGTATCTGCTGTTTGTGTGTGTAGAAGTCTGTTCTTATAGCGGTAAGAACTTCCTCTCCTGCGAACATATCGGTAGCATGCCTGACAAGATAAGGATACCTCTTGCATTGGCTGCAGCATGTTACGAGCCAGCATACCTGACAAGATGAATATGGCTCTTGCATGTGCTATAGTATGCTGTTGGTTAAAACGCACACAACGATAACTAAGCAACATGCACATATCATTCATTGTGGGAGAGGGGAATGAAAGTGCTTAAGCTTCGTAGACCCCCGGGCGAGGTACTGCCCCCATGTATGTCCCGAGTGTTGAATCACTTGTTAGGACGGTACTTGTGTGAGTTAGTCTTTACGTACATTGATGACGTGTGCGTGTACAGTAACACGCTGGAGAAACACCTTAAACAGTTGTGGACAGTGTTAGACGTGTTAAGGAAGGCTGGTCTGACGGTTAACCTAGAAAATATTAGTTGGGGACAACAACATGTGCGAAATGTAGTGTTTATTATTTCGGAGGATAATTTACGCACTGATCCTGAGAAAATTAAATGTGTTGTTTAATTTTGCACAACCAAACAATTTAAGAGGTGTAAAATGATTTTTCGGAATAATTGCTTTTTTATAGTAGAGTTTTTAAAAAAAAAAAAAAAACTAAAAAAAAAACATTACAATAGTTGAAAAGAAAAAATCATGTACATTTTATGTTAAACGTAGAACAAGAAAACGTTTTTAAAAACTAAAATAAATGGTAGTTAATGATCATGTTGTGCATTTGTTCGATTTTTCTGAAGAATTGTTTTGCACTCTCATGCAAGTTCTGTGACCGTCGGGGCGTGTTTGAATAAAAGACGGTCATTTTATGCCGATAGCAAACGCCAGTAAATTATTTACTCATGAAGAACGGAAATGTACTATTTATGAAAAAGAGTGTTTAAGTTGTATACGGGCAATGGAAAAGTTTTCAGAATATTAAAATCATACTCCGTTTACTTTATTTACGGATAGCCAGCTGGTAGATTGGCAAGGTAGTAAGTGCGCCGAGCTCACTTTAAAGTTACCGTACAGCATATAAAGGGGATCAATAGTTCTGTAGCGGATGTGCTGTCACGCATGTATTGCGAAGACGAGTTTGAGGCAGTGGAATATGGGGCCCCTGTAGTGAGTCAGTTGTTCTATTCTGTTTACGCTGGTATAAATATTTTGGAATTAAACACGTTACAATGTTTCCCAGTGCTTTTACTGATACAAAAGGACACCATAATTCTAACACGGAATGTACACACATATTGTCTGAAATCAAAGACGGATGTTCTTTTTACGTAGTTTACAAAGGATCTCTAGGAAAATGGACAAAGAGAGACAAATTCATGTTTTTGTACCTCAAAAACTAAGGGCAATGGTTTTTGAAATATTATCATGAATCCTTTTGTGAGGGGCATGTAGGACGGAAAAATCAATTGCCAGTGTGTTAGAACTTTTTACGTGGCCAGGAGTTCGCAAAGATCTGGAAAATTGTGTCAAGTGTTGCGATGCGTGCCAGGATGCAAAACCAGAAGGGCAATATGCCGATACTGTGGCATTGTATCCTTGGAAGCACATTTATTTCGACGTGATAGGCCCGTTGACCCGTAGTACCTCTAGATATTTATATGTCCTTGTCGTCATAGACAGTGTCAGGCAAATTTTCTTAATTTCTTCCATTACGTACCATAAAGGCAGGAGAAATTTGTGAGGTAGTTATGCAGAGAATATGTAGTGTTTTTGCCTCGCCCGTGTTTGTAGTAACCGACAATGTTACGTAATTTCTTTCTCAGGAATTCAGATAGTTAAATTTTATATGAGGACTAAAGATGGCGCAGACTACTCCGTACCATCCTCAGGCTAATTAAGTAAAACGGGTAAATCGAAACATTAAAATTACCTTATGCAGTTTTTCAATGTTATACACCACATCAATGGGATGATGTGTTATATTTACTTTGTACGTGTTATATTAATATAGTACATTTTGCTCCTAAATATGCTCCATCCGAGGTATTTTTGGGAAGACTTTTGATGAACCTGCTAATAAATGTGTTGTCACTCCATGGCAGTTGTTTGGAGATTGTGAGTAATAAAAAATAGGAAAAAATATGGGCAGATGTGACACATAACTTAATTACGTATCACCAAAAAACAAACAAAAGAGTGATATTTCATATAAAGATTTAAGCTTAAACAAGGTGATTTCATTTTAGTTGAAGCTCAACACCTCAATTCAAATATCGATTTTTTTTGTGCTGGCTAGACATGAAATGGCGCTGCCCATACCAAATAGTTAGTTTCCTTTCGCCTGTGACAGTATTGATTGTTGATCCACATTCTCCTAACAAATCGGAAAATGTTCACTTTTCCCAGTGTAAAAAATATCATGTACCCAAAAATTTACCACTTCTCCTAAAAATCCCACAAACGGTCTTGATATTTTGGATGTGAAAATTGTATCATCCAAAATATATTTTGAAATGAAGGTTTTAATGAAATCATATATTCTCACTGTTAAGAATTGTGGTAATGATATTTGTATTAAAGAGTATTAATGATTTTTAATGGTGTTTACTCAGTGTTGATGAAGTAAATTTAATTATTTGCATATGGGTATGTATAAAAAAGTAAAACGAAAAGTTCAAACACCCAGTTGTAATATAAATAATACGCCTATATATTTTCAATTTATTATTTTTCATATTTTATTTTGTGTGCACAATGTGTATTTAAAATCACTTGTAAGAATGAAATTGTACGAATTAACGTTCTACAAAAAGTCGTTTTAAGTCCCTGGTGTATGTCTGTTTTATTAGCTGTCTGCTGCTATCATCGAGACCCGTGTTCCACGTGAAAAGGAGCCTGGGGTAACGGTCTGGTCTGCCGACGCCTCGGCATTTTCTGGTCACGTGAGCAACACCGCTGTGGTCGAGTATCACAGGAGGAGGGATGTGACAGCCTACGCACATCAAGAATGCCCTTAAGTTCACCTCGCCTTGGATTGTTGTATCTACTTGAGAGTCGTGGACAATGGCTTACCTTTGGCTCGATGGGACCCACTCTACAGACCATCTCACTGCTGCTGCCTGCGTGAGTGCTGAATGGCAAATGGCGCTTTGGCGTGCTAGTGTGCTGTTTCTAAGCTTCGCTTGCTTCCCTTTCCCTCTTCTAAGCGTCTCCTACATAACATGACGCCTACCAGCCGACACTACCAGGGGGCGTTTCCGCTCCATGAACATCGGAAAATGTTCGAGAAGACGACGACAAAATTGTATAAAAGTCTTGTGTTCTCCCTGCTGTGGGAGACAGGCCAGGGGCTTTGTTAGGAAGGAATTGCTGTTCCTCTGTTTGAAATGGCGGGTAGGGGTGATTGTTTTACATAGTAATGAATATATATGTTTTTCTATTTTTAATTATTTTTATAAAATAAATTAAATATCATGTCTTTGTATTGTGTTTAAAGTCATCTTATTTCATTCAAGTGTTTCAATTTATCTTGTATTCCCATATTGGGAATTGGAATTTTTTATTTAAAAAATGGGAAGATATATCAGAGTTTTGTAAACATTTCTTATTCTGTTAAATCCCAAAATAAGTTTAAGGATTATGTTACCCTTGGCTTGCACACCAACAAGGAGGGGTGGGGGTTTCCAATATTTGAAAATCGAACATTATCATCCTAAGGAAACAGAGATGAAGTCCTATTTGCTTGTCAGCTGAAACCATCACAATGGTTAGTGTGTTCTGTATGTTATTTTGCGTAAGAGATTTGACATATATTTGGCTGGTGTCTGCTGGTTATGATGTTATGACAGACATGATGGAGCTATGTTTACTATGGTATATTTTAGTAGTTGTTATTCATTAGAACAGGCAGTATGGCGAGACGTATTTGTATTTTTTGGGCATGGCCGATATGCTTTTTATGGTATGTTGGTGGGAAGGTGAGTATTTTTCTGTTTGGTGTTGGTCGGGAGTGTTATGGGCTGTTTTGAATTATATAGTTGCTAATGCACTTGAGTTATGGTGGTTGATGTGTTGGGTTGTACGGTGGTATTTTAGGTGGTATGGTGGTTGGTTGGGTAGTTTGGTTGTCGTTGGATGTTTGGGCTATATGCTTGCTTGAGTAGATGTTATAGTCACTGTGTTAATCATAAGCTATATTGAATTTTAATTATAAATCTCCTTGCAGCGAATGCTCCTTTTTAAGCATAATGCAGATGAAACCTGAAGTGCTTATTTGCTGCAGTCTAAAAGACTAAGGCTTCTGAGGTTGGGGCATGTCGCGTTTTCGAAGTGGTTGACAAAATGATAGATGTGTAGGAAATATTAGTGCTTAGGTTAGGTATGATTGTATTGCACTCACTTAGGTTAAGTAATGTTAGGTCGGTTTGATTTTTCTTTACTTTTGTAAGTTGGGTTTTACTTCTCTGAACTGTGTTAGGTTTATGTGAGGTTAGGTTGAGTAATGTTAGCTTAGTAAACAAGAATTCCAAGTCATACATTTGGTTGAACGAATGTGACTAAATGTATATATATTCAGAGTCCTACATGAGTGGGCAAGTCCCTCTACATATATGGAGCTGGTGGAGACTTGATGATGCCAGGAGGGGCTCTGGTACTCAGGTGGTTTGAATATGTAACACTAAAATTTTTTTCTATGATTGATTATATCAAGTTAGGTTTGGTCTGTTCCTTAGTCTTACACAGCATGAAATATAATCAAAATCCTGCACGAGGTTAAATATTTTAAGTCCTACACAATATGACAATTTTTCTAAGTTATATAAAGATGGCAGAAAGGAGCAAAGGTGACTAAAGTGGAATGCGAGAGCATGAGAATATAGGGATTGTATGACAGAGTATGAATCAAATTCAATACAAGATGGTATATAAAATGGCAGCGGTAACGTCAAATGTCAAAGGTCACGGTTCCCTGGATACCGACCTTGGAACCTTTACACGAATCGGCTAAATCTTTCTACCAGCGATGCAATCCATAAACATGTAACAATACTCTTATATATTTGGTTAATAAAAATGGTTGCGTTTTTTACAAATTCACAGAAGTCTGTAAACGAAGCATAACATTTTTTTATTAGGTACTGTACTCGGTAATATTAATTTTCTATGAGCAAACAAATAAGGGTGAATTTGGAAGTAACTAAATTGTGACCAAACTGTAAATGACGATGCCACATATAATTAAATCTGATTTCTTTGGCTTAATGTTTGACTCGCTGACGAATTATTTATTTCCAAAATTCTGTAATTTCATACTCTACACAAATTAATAATTTTGGAATGTAATGATTTTTTTGGTGTAAATATTAAAATTTTTGAAACATTAAGTAATTATAAACTTGAGGAATATTAACTAAATTAAAATGTTATAAGTTTTGTTTAAATTATTTTATATTTATGAAACTATAGTTTATCCTTTTATGCATATTTTTTAAATGCTAAATTCAAAATGTTTTCTTAAAAAAATACTTAAGAGGGAAACTAAAATTTCCTAAAACATACTGTATAATCAGCAGATGCTGTTTCTAAAAACAGAACATTCAATTTAACTCCATGTGATAAACAAAAAAGTGTTCTATATTTTTGAGTTCTGTAGTTTCGTAGGCCTACTTACCTCAAGGAAGCCTGAAGAAATTGATTAGATGTAAAATGTCTAATTTTCACTCTATTATCTGCAAGATCGTCAGTAAAGTACTCGCGAGTAAGCGAGGTGAGATAAGGGACACCGTTTCCCGATATGTTTCAGACAGAAATTACCACAATAATTGACAAGCAGAGATGCAGTTAAGTGAAAATAAGTTGCAAACAATCCGTAAAGAAGCAGCGTGTAAGATACAAATCTAGGCGAACTTTGAGAAGAATATTGACAGCAACCACCTTGTATTTCTACTTTAGCAATCCTTTGATTTATAAAGTTTCTTTCTTACGTATTAAACAGATTTGATAAGTAACAGAGTCAACAGTTTTGGTAGTTAAAATAAAAAAATTTATTTTTAAATTATAATGCTTTGATATTAAATGTAAATGAGGTTACAAAAATAAGTAAAATCATTGCAAAATTTAATGCAATCAGTGAATACTACTTTCTTAAGTTTGCGTAACCATTAGCATTACAAATAATATATTTATTCGTAGTGCGTGTGTGTGTGTCTCTCTCGCTCTCTCTCTCTCTCTCTCACTCTATATATATTTATATATACACATATAAAGTATATGCCGTTTGTATGTACATTCGCAACCGAAATTAATTGGTTTTCTAAGCAAACTCTACCGATTTTTTGACAGGGTTGTCATCACTGGTTCACCCAATTTTCTCCTCGATGTGTTGCCAGAATGTTGTGTTCAAGCTGCGCTGTGGCCGTGATGGTATTTTTCGGCACTTAAAAGGCAACGACACAGTTTTGTTGTTGTAATTTTTTCCATCACGTAGTCGGTTCTAGTCCTAGAAAATACTATGTGAGTTGTTTTTTTCTACCCATTTTGTTTGGTTGTTCAATACGTAGTTCGCTCCTCTGTGCTGGATAACTCTCCAGTTTGATAGTTGTTTTCTCCGTGTGCTCCAGTTATATTCACTCAGTAATATATTGGCTCTTATTGTGGGTGTTCATGTGCAATCCTGACCTTCCCTGCACGTGCTGGCCTAATTCTTGCTGCGTGGTTCGGCTTTCGGTGCACATTGCCTGCCCTTTTCTTGATGGTGGCGACGTAGTCAAGTTTTATTTGAATTACCCCATGCAGCTGTCTGGCATTGGGTACGCTATCTTCTTGGCCATTGGATAACTATTCTGTTCTTGTAGATATCCTTATTTAACTAACTCAACTATCGGTTATTTAAATAAGAACTATATCTGTAAAGTGTAATTTTCAAATGTTCAAATTTGTACTATCAAGCACATGTTCGCAATGCTGTTGTTATAGACATATAAATTTATTGACTCTCTAAGTAAATTATATTTGCAACTAATTGATTTAACTTACATTTAGTTTGGGACACACCTTAAAAATATATCTATGCCGTGAGCAAAAATTTTAACTTTAATATTTTAATCAAAGTAGGTTAATAAGCTTAATGTGATTTAAACTAATTAATTGTCACGTTTTCTTTTCTGTTCTAAATTTTTTTTCCAAGAAATAATTTTTATGATTTATTGTGTGATCTCTTATGTTCTTAGTAATGTTAAGCAAACATGAATACTCTCAAAATTTACTTCTTCCAAACTGTCTTTAATTTTTTTAATGTAAATAAATTCAAACGAAAGATTAAGTAATGTATAATCATAAGGTTCATAATTTTATTTATTGGCAATTTTGTCTTCGTCTGGGGCTGTAATTAATTATACGAAATGTCTTACATATATGTATATATATAAATATATAGAACTATTCTTTTTCCTTTTTTCCGCCATATGCAATCACGGAAAATGATATAGCATATGTTTATATCACGTTCTGTAGTAAATATTTGTGACAGGTCTTTTTGTAAATTCGTAATTTTTTGTGTCATTTATAAATTTTTTTTGTTGCATTTGTCTTATGTGGTTTGTGCCAAGAACTTGATGAATTTATTATTTTTAAAGAAGTTGATAGTTAATTTGCTTATAATTTTCAGATCGTACATGGGGCACAATGCTCGCTTCCTGGTGTAGCTTGACAACCAAGTTTCTCAGCAGAATAATGCCCAGTCTCACACAACACAGATATATCTGACCTGCCTTTGTGGTGCCAAAATGTTTCCTTAGCCAGAAATGTACTCTGACTTCTCGCCTAACAAGAATGTTTGGGACCAGATTGGATGACAACTCCGACTAGCAGTATCAGGAGAACCTCGACATACATATGCCTCCATGCCCGACCGTATCGCCAACTGTCTTCATGCTATGGTGGTCCAACACCATACTAAGTGCATCGTGCAAGTGTTGGTCCCCTGCAATACATGCTTGTTGTGGTAAAATGGTTTTATTTTATATATGCATACTACCATGTCCTGCGCCTATAACCTTTATGAGCTGCTGGGATGGCACCATCAGGGTAATCATTTTTTTTGCAAATAAGTATGCATGTATTTTCTGATGCTTATGGGATTAATTAGGAATTTAAGATAAACTAATATAGAGAAGCTCTATTGAACGGATTCCATTTGTCGAGGTTAGAAATTTGCAGATCTTTCATGCAGAAGTTGGGCTTCATTTCCAACTGGTCAATGTTAAGTACACAATATTAATGAAGATATTAATTATAAATGCACTGACAATGGACTGCAAACAAAACATTAAAGCAGTCTACAAGTGGTATAGTTCGTGAATTAATCACATTTCTATAGGCATGGGTATAAGACAGAACTCAAACAAACGGATTGACTATGAAATAAAATATTTTTCGAAAAACAGATGGAAAAGGTTGATCGAAACAATGAAATATTGATAGAAGGATTGAAATATTGACAGAAAGTTTGAAAGGTTCGTATAAATTTTGAAAGATTAATCACATTAAAATGCTGATCGAAAGGTTACATGCTTGATAACATGAGAGATCGATCGGAATATATCGAGATTAATAGAAAGATTTAAATATTAATGGAATGGATTCTTGATTGCTGGGAAGAGCACAGAAAATAAAATACATTCCAGGTTTCAAGGGCCTAACCCTAATGGTTTGTGAAAAGTATTGTCGACAATGTAGGCAGTTCAGCTGCTGTGAAACTACCAAAGACGAAGTTGGGATGCTGGTTGGAAGCACCCCACCAAACATTTATTCATCTATACATCTACACTCCAGTAGCTCGCTGGTCCGAAAAAGTACTTGAAATTTTAGCAGATTTGAATTTGGCAGGTGAATGTGTGTGTAATTAAGAGCTCGCCCAATGAAATTATACGAAATCAGAAGGAGGAAACGAGCATCAAATTGCATACCAGACTGAACGATAGAAACATAAGGGGGAGAGATATAAAGAGAGAAAGAGTGCTATGTCACCTCTCGCATCAAGCGAACAACTGTGATTTGGTACGCCTTTGGCTACATTAATTACATGCAGAGGAGGATATTTCATGTGAGCAACAACCAACTACAAGCGATAGAGGTGGTATTGATTGTAAATTATTAGCACAGTCTAGTGGTGTTGCGATTGATCTGTAGTTGGTAAATGGGGGAGGATGAAGAGGGCGGTGGTAGCATGTGATGTTAAAACAATGGTTATTTGGAGGGTATAAAGTGGTTGGGTGGGCGGGGGCCAGCAATGCAGCCAATGGAATGTAGTGTTAGGGTAGAGACTGTCTGACTAAATAACAAATGGAAAAACAATGGTGGGGGTCAGTCGTCTGCTGGTTGTCATTCTCGGAGAATGAGTGACCTGCCATATTTACAGGAATCGAACTCTAAACCTTCTAACTGTTAATATTTAAATGTTTTCCCCCCTAAATTTCCGAATATTTCGAGATTATTAATAAATCTCACATAATAATTGGTATTTTATTTTAATTTCGGTTAGGTTATTAACGGTTTTTTTTAGTCCGAGTTTGCCTAAGATTACGGTCAGGGTCACAGATATCCAAGATAGTGTTCAGGAGCCGCGGTGGCGTAGTTGTTAGACTGCTTGCGTCCCGCCTAGGCGAACTAGGCTCGATTTCGGATTTCCGAATGTAAGAATCGTGGCGGACGATGGCGCTGGTCAGCGGGTTGTCTCGGGGATCTCCATTTTTCCCTGCCCCTGCATTCTGGTGCCCCTCCATCCTCACTTCACTTCACTCTCATGGCCTCGAAGTTAAGAGCCATCCGAATGTCTCCACTCCATTCCAAGTGGTGGTCATGCTCATTAATGTAATTTTCGCCCTATTATTTATCTTATGACAATCGTTATTTGTGTATATTATTCAAATTTAAAGTCTCATGGAGTCAATACATAAATAAGGATATCCAAGTAGAGATCGCGGTTTATACTGTAGATTTTCTCCAATGTTTTATATCGTTTGCCCAATTTTTTCTCTCTTTTTTTTAATTTTCAGGCCATTCCTAGGTCAAGGTTAAAGTCACGGACATCCAAAACGTTGGCCGATTTTTACAATTTTTTACAGTTTTTTTTTCTAATTTTCCACGATTTTTCTACTTTAATGTCTTCCCAAGGTCATCGCGAGAGAATATGACGGTCACGGAAATCCAACATTGCTGTTGGAATCCATAAAGTAAAGAAATGTGGTCTCCAGTCCTTCTGGTCAGCTGAGCTCTGCTCGGAGACATAAGACCCATTCTTGATTTGGAGAGTTTCTATATCTCACATAGACGAGTCACGTTACCACTTTGGTCGTTTTCAGTGAGTCTTGATCTCAAATTGCTAATTTTGAGAAATTTTGTTGGAATCACATTGAAGAGCGTTAAATTAGCTGTATTTATTTAAAGACACGTGTAGAAATTTTTTACTTTTATCTGTGCAGTAAAATTTAAAGGAAAAGGCGATTTTGGATTAAAATATGTCACTTATGAAAATTTTAGGCTTACAACGGGATATTTTGACTGCCACGAAGACAAGGAAAATGTTACCCACATCCAAGATGGCCATCATGTGACGTCACAACATGACTTTCGGTCGGCGCCTGGCTCCTATCCCACATATCCCTTGTCACAGAACTCTCTTTTGTATTCTACTCGCCTGGCAGTGAGGAATATAAAACCATATACCAGCCGGGTCATTAGGCACCGGAATGCTTTATGGGCAGAGTGCCAAGACAGAGCTATTGTGGTCTTCAGAGAGTGTGAGTTGAGGTACAATTCCAAGTAGACGTACATGTTATACTGTAGAGTCCAGTGTTCTACTGCAGCATATAACCGCTTAACGGAAACGGTTGTTTTGTTTTTATTATATATGAAACAATAAGCCTAATATATATGTGTATGTATTTTATGTATTGTTATGTTTCAAAACCTAAAAAAAGGCCTCGGTGTTTAATTTTATAATGATGACGTACCATAAGTTGGAATGGTTTGTGTATCCGTTCTGTACTGGGGACTACAGTTATAGTTGATTCTAATTTTCCTTCTTGTATAGATGTGATGATATTCAAAACATTTCACATAATCTACTACAATTGAGAAGTAATATGTAAGTTTTCACATGGAAATTTTAATTTCAAAAGAGATATTCAAAATTAGACAAGTAAATCAAGGATTGTGTGATTTCAGGGAATTTATATCTACTAAAAAAAAAAAAAATCACATAATACAATGACCAAAAGTTTGCCTTCAATTTCTGTAAGTTTACTCCATTAGTTGGGGGAAAATATCAAAATTTTTAAATTGAGCCACACAGATAAATGGACATTATTATTCCTTGCTTTTTTTTGCATATTTTTCTTCTTCTTCTGTTCTTATAAAAAAACACACAGAATTTTAATATTTTTTAGCAAAAACGTTTGCAAGTTAGATTTTTTAGAAAAATTATTTAGAAAATATAAGACAAATTATTATCATGACTTTTTGGAAACATAATTTGAATGAGGAGCATATATGCTGCCGATATAGAGTACAGTCGCTCCTCTTACACATTTCTTATTNTTATTATCATGACTTTTTGGAAACATAATTTGAATGAGGAGCATATATGCTGCCGATATAGAGTACAGTCGCTCCTCGTCCACATTTCTTACAAATATCTNTATCATGACTTTTTGGAAACATAATTTGAATGAGGAGCATATATGCTGCCGATATAGAGTACAGTCGCTCCTCTTACACATTTCTTATTAATATCAGGTCCTCGCAACTTTGGTAGCGCACCAGTGGTTATCACACTAGTACATACTTCAGGTGAGTAAGTTAGACAAGTAAGGAAGACAGGTTAGTCTGAGTAAAGGCTTTATTGCTTGTCTATGTGTGGGTGAGGCTAGGCGGGGAACTGCTCCAGGTACTGCTGCACTGCGGTATGGCCACCGTACTTGGCATAGTAGAGGGCATTGCTGTCGTCCCTGTCTGTAGCCGTGGTGTCAGCGCCGGCCTGCACCAGTAGCTTCACTGTCTCGAGGTCACCACTGGTGGCCGCCCATATGAGCGGTGTGTGGCTGTAGATGTCCCTCCCATTCACGTCGGCCCCGCGTGACACCAGCATCTTCGCGAGCTGGTAGTGTCCGCCCGACGCCGCGCCATGCAGCAGCGTGTAGTTGTAATCGTCAGGCAAGTCGACAGGCATGCCGGCGCACAGTAGCAGCGTGACCAGCTGCGTGTAGCCATTGCGGCCCAAATACCAATGCGGGTCCCCTGAGTACTGGGCCATGTCCTTCAGCTCACCGTACGCCCCGCTGCTGTGGTCCATCTCAGCATCCAGACCCCTCCTCAACGTCTGCCAGTCTCTGGAGCCGCTGTACTGTAGCACCTGTGAACACGCGCCGTTTGTAATGCGGCTGTCACAACATTCACCATGTCAGACCGGAAACGATCCCCTGAGGAAATGAGGCGGGGATTTCCCATGGGAACTCGGTTACTCTTCTAGCACATCATTCCGTTGCAATTCCAATCTCACTTCAACTCGTTCTCATCGGCACTTAAGATATCAGCTGTTTAGAGCCTCCCAAATATGTCTCACATACTCGTGCCTCCACCATACGAACAGCAACATTCATCCCATCACACGCCTACACTCTCTGATCAGAAATATCCGGACATCCCTCTGTAAAAGTAAACTGTCACCCACCTGTCACTATGACCACCGTCGCCGCTATAAAGGGAGGCAGAGGGCTCGATGTTGGTCAGTACCACGCGATAGCAGCAGAATGAGTGGAGCAAGGGAGCTCAGTGACTTTGAGAGTGGTGCAGTTGTTGGTTGCCACATCAGTATGCAATATTGCCACCCAAAAGGGGATAGCGTAGGACCGGATGGCATTGAATAATTGTGGAGATCAACCGTTATTTCTACAGCTATCAATAAAATACTAAAATAACAAAAATTAATCCACATGTTTTTAAAAGGGGGTGGGGGATATAACTACCCTTAGATTGGTTCATAGCTGATTTTAATACACATGTAAGTATAGTAACAATAACAATCCAGTTGGATTTCAATTCGAAAAAGCAGCTGTAATACATTACTATTGACATACAAGTATCAAAATTAACAAAAGAGGGAAGACAGTCACGGTCGAGGATTCAACATATTAAGACTCAAAATAATATAAATAATCGACAAGCTGCCTTGCAGTACCTAAAAAGGTTTAAAAAATAAATATTGGATACATACATTAGATATTCGTTTAGACTAGCCTACAATTAAAAACCGGAGTCAGAACATAATTAAGCTAGTTGTGGTACATAGACGAGTAAGAGACACAACATAACTCGAAAGAATACTACTTTTGACTACTGGTTGTGCTGGCCCCAGAACGTCTACCAATTAACTCCACCAACATTATAGAAAAGTACAAGTTACTTATCTACATGGTGTTATTCCGCGGTTTGCCTTAGGCCTTGGACTTTCGCCACCACCTTCTCAATAGAAGAGCGAAGACAAAAGAGCAAACAGCAAGAGAGAGAACGCAGTTAGGTATTTATAAACTTGCGCACACCTGCCACGGGAATAGAGACAGCTTTCACTATACATTTCCCTATCATTCTTCTGCTGATCGTTTGTATATAAAGTCGAAACAAATATGGAACATTGCACGCGGGAGTGAGACAGAAAATTCGCTCACCAACACGCTTCAAACACAAGTGTTCAAATGCGTCACTCAGCAAATACCACAGGCCATCTGTGACACATTCTACCGGTGGCAAAGACCTACCCGCGGCAATTAGCGCGAAGACCACTGCTGACGGCATTCGCAAGAAGAAAAACAGATGGTTTTTAAAGATAGCGTCCAGTCGCTGAGCTAAAGAGTTTATTCTTTACCCGTGTCAATATATCCTGAAATAAGAATTATCTAAAATTAAGGCTACAGCAGCTAAGTTAAATTTTAGTTGTGCATCAGAAAAAAAAACATAAATACATTTTAATTCTCAAAAAATCACAGTAACACAATGTCAGGGCCATTCTGCCATTCTGATGCTGTCTAAATCGACTGACAGGGAGTGATTGTCAAGTGGAAAAGGGAATTATATCCGCAACAAAACTGAGGCTGTGTAGTCTACGAGTGTTGACCTACAGGGATCGTCAAGCATTAAAGAAAAAGGTAGGGAAACATAGCATGACATCATGTGATGCCATCATCCATGACATCCACAGAGCCACTTAACGTGCAGCTAACACCAAGTCTGAGCACTGAGAGGTACGAAGACTGCGATTCAAAGATCAGCAACTGCCTGTGAACTGATCACTTCGCCTGTGAACATGGTGGTGTAAAGAGCACCGCCACTGGAAAGTGAACTACTGATGACGCAGGATTTGTAGTGATAAATCACACTGTACCATGTTGCAGTCTGATGGGAGTGTTTGAGTGTGGCGAGTGCCAGGTGAATGGCAAATACCGGAATGTAAATTGTCCAAAGTGAAATTCGGCGGAGGTGGGGTGATAATGTTTGTGTCTTTTCATTTAAGGGACTGGGTCATCTTCTAATACTACCGAGCAAGTTAGATTGGGAAGGCGATAAGGACATTTTTAGTAGCTGCATGTTCCTTACTACATCTCGCTCATATTCTCTTCACAGCGTGGGAGATGTAATAACGGCCCACTCCCTATCAATATATCTAAGGTATATTTTATAGCAGGGGTTCTCAACTTGGGGGGCGCCCCACCCCCTCCCGGTTGGGCGAGGGTGGCGTAGGAGAATTTCAGGGGAGGCGCGGTAAGCTGTGGAAATTAGAATTTCCAAACCGCTAAATCTAAACAGTAAATAATTTAGGTTTTCTGTTAGCTTTTCTACATTTTTTCAAAATTTAAATCTATGTCAAAATTTTACAAGGGGAATTTCGATTGTTGAGATGGCAATAGTGGCCACTGCCGCTCAGTTAGGCGAAAAGTGTGGCTGTGTTGGCCGGCGTGCACCTGCCACCTTTGAATTTATGCTGTGGTCGCAGACGGTGGAAGACGGGAACGATACTTGCAGGCCAATTACTGTAGTATAATAGGTCTGAGAAGAAAGTTGTATTAGACACGTAGCAGGGTGTAGCTTTTTTTGTAAGCTACTAAGTACTTGGTGAAGTGTAGGAGGTTTTTTCCACCTCTGCCTTACTGTGCGCCGGCGCGTGGCCACCTAACATAACCTTCCACCTAACGTAACCCCTAGTTGTCAACTTGCTGCAGACTAGGCTAGGTTGTATTTTGTTAATCCTGGTTTATATAGTGTGTGTGAGTGGCAGTGTTCTGTGTAGTACCGTACGGCTAAATATGGCAAAATCATTGCCTAAGAAAAGACTGTACAGTGATGACTATATTAAGTATGGATTTTCATACATAGAGAACATAGGAAGCCATTTACCTCAGTGTGTTATTTGTCACGTTGTTCTGAGTAACGATGCAATGCGGCCAGGTCGTTTGGAACGTCATTTGACAACCAACCACGCCGCCCTGATAGACAACCCAGCTGAGATTTTGTTACCAAGAAAAGCTCATTGACACGGATGAAACTGGATTCAACTGGATGTTTTAATATGAAAAATGAAAAGGCCATTGAAGTTTCTTTTAAAATTGCCTTGCTAATCGCAAAAGACAAGAAACCACATACTATTGGTGAGTCCCTTATAAAACCATGTTTACTAACAGCTTATAGTACTTTTCTTGGCGGAGAAAGTTGTAATAAGTTTGCCAAAATTTTTGTCAAATGACACAGTAAAACGCAGAATTGGTGAAATAGCTGAAGCTTTGGAAAATCAAGTAATAAAAAAGCTGAATAAATCCCCTTTTTTTTCATTGCAATGTGATGAAACAACTGACATTTCTAAGCACTCTCAGTTGTTATTTAACTGCAGGTTTAATGACGGGAAACAGTTCATGGAAGAAATATTGTTTTCTCAAACTCTATAAAATACAACAAAGGCTGTTGATGTATTTTCTGCCTTATGTTGCTTTTTGGCAGCAAATAATTTTCCTTCGGCTAACGTCATTAGGATATGTACCGATAGGGCCCAGGCTATGACAGGATCCCGATCTGGATTCATTGAACTGGAAAAACAAAAGAACCAAAACATAATTGGTCCTCACTTCATCATTCAAAGGCAGGCTCTGGCTTGTAAGACTCTGCCTGAATCAGTTAATACTGCGTTGAACTTGGCAATTAAAATAGTCAAATGTGTAAAATCTAGCGCTCTCAACACTAGACGTTTTGAGGTTTTGTGCCAAGAAATGAACAGCGACCAACAAACTCTTCTGAACCACATAGAAGTTTGTTGGCTCTCTAAAAGCAACATGCTATCTAGGCTGTTCAATTTGAAATCCGAAGTTGAGATCTTTTTGATGATTTCCAGTAAAGAAGATCCATACATCCAGTTTACAGAAGACACATTTATTTTTTACTTAGTATATTTGTCTGACATCTTCGAATCACTCAACGTACTTAACTTGAAGTTACAAGGACAGAGAAATATTCTGAAGACATACGATGCAACAAAAGGTTGCTTGGAAAAAGTTTATCTGTTCCAACGCCGTATTCAGAGTTCAGAGCATAACTTTTCATAGTTTTCAAGGCTCAACGAACTTCTCGATGATACTCAAAGTGTTCAATTATATTTTGAAGATAATTTGAAGCACTTGATTTTAACATATTTGCCTTCTTTGAAAATCGAAATAGGAGACAATTTCCTAGACATTTGTTCAGAAAACAGGCAGTTTAAATTGGTAAGAGACCCTTTCAAAGTTGACGTGGACATAATTCCTGCTTTCCTTCAGAAACAGACAATCGACCTAAAATGTGATTCTCAAGCAAAGGCTGAATTCCCAAACAAGACTGTTGAAGACTTCGGTTGAGCTATTTGCCTGTGTACCCACAAGTGTGTATGGAGGCTGCAAAGTTATTGGTGCAGTGTTCATCAACCTATCTGTGTGAGGCAGGATTCTCTACATTAGCTGTTATAAAATCTAAATATCGAGCACGATTAGACGTTCAAAATGATTTGAGTTGTGCATTGTCACAATTGCAACCAAACATAAACAAACTTGTGAAAGACAAACAGTGCCAAACGTATCTATAAATTTGTCAGGTAACAAATGATTCAAATGCCAAACATTTGTATAATTACAACTAATAAATAAATTAGTGAATACACCCTTTTAACATTATATATGTATTTAAATACAAAATATTATTTTCAAACAGTATTTTTAATGTATGAATGATAATAAAACTAATCTTCAAATACTTGAATTTTAATGTAACCTATAGCAGCACTATATGTCTAAGATAATCTTTTAGTTTTAACTATTGTAAAACAAAATAATTTCAATAAAAGGGGGGAGGGGCGTGACCACATATATTAGTTAAAAGGGGGGCATGGACTTTAATAGTTGAAGAACCTCTGTTTTATTGGATATTTCCGCGCCAGTATCAAGATACTTTGGTTTAGATACATGACATACTATTCACGGACTCTAATTTTTACTTATTTAATAATAATTGTACTTCATAAAATTTCGTAACTAAATTATAACCAAATACACTGTTATCAAAATATCCAAAAACAACTCTTCCACTTCAGACGGAGAGTTTCAAGACTACTTCTGACCGAGAGACTATACACAAACGTTTTAAACATGACTGAGCTTACATTGGCCACACGAATTATTTACTTGAGATACAGACATTGAAATTAGATAAAAAAATTCGTTTCAGTGTATAGGCTGTCTATGGTATAGTGAACACTTTTGAGTCCCTAGTTACCATCTGTCAGCCAGTTTTTAACATTCCGCCAAATTTTTTAACTAAATATTGCCATTTTATTTATAATCACAGTGTATATATATCACCAGAATCGAAAATATTATTTTATGGGTGACTGTTTCATAAATCATTCGTTACATTCCCACAGCCGATTTACACATAATCCAAATTTCTTTGTCCACCTATTTATTAGTCAATAAATACCAATATACACTATTGTTTGTGAAAAAAGCAACACCCAGAAAGAAAAGCCCGAAGGAATCCAAACTTCAAGGATGTGTTGAACAGTGCACCAGCAATAAGTGATTACTATTGCAGAGAGATGGCGTACAGATAATGTAAACATAGTCCGTGTCTCAGTCAGAGAAGAGCCGTCAAACGAAGTAAAAGCTAGTACCAGTATGATTCGTGGACATAAAAGGGTGCCTTTAGTAAGTCAGTGATATCGAACGGGGCAGAATGATCTGTATACAGGAAACAGGTTTGTCCTACAGTGACATTTCAGCTCGTACAGGGCATGCTGCTAGGACAGTGATGCTTGTGTGGAACCAATGAATAGAGGAGGGTCTTACGCAGCGACGAGCGGTTATTGAAACACGCAATGTGACCACAGCATGGTATGACCGCCATCTTGTTTGCATGGCCGTAACGTACCGTACAGCGTAGTCCACAGTGTTGGCTCGACACTGGAGCACTGCCACGAGTGTAGACCTGTCTGCGTCGATGGTTTGACGCTGTCTACTGAGGGTTGGTCTGGTGACACGCATGCCATTGCATCGGCTTCCATTTTCCAGAAACCCCATGCACCTCAGACTGCAATAGTCACATGACAAGTGTGATGGTTTGGGGCACGATTGGATACATAATGCGATATTGTATTCTAAGTTTTGATGACAATCTAAACAGCCACCTCTACATCAGGGAGGTTATGGAGCCCAAGGTCCCGCCCCTCATTCAGGCGACTCTACATGCCATATTTCAGCAGGACAATGCCCGGCCACATGTGGCGAGAAATGTGCAATCTTTCTTCAATTAACGACGGGTACCACTGCTTCACTGGCCAACATGTACGCCTGTCATGTCGCCCATCGAACATGCCTGGGATATGGTGCGTCAGCGAATTGTCCGTAACGGACCTCCAGCAACCACTGTTGATGCTTTATGGACTCGCATGCATACCACGGGTAGGGAGATTCCCCGGGATCATATCCAGGCCCTCTTAGATTCCATGCCACGATGATTAGGGGCTCTGATTATTACAGCACATGGTAGCTTCACACCATACTGAGTTCTAAGGACAGAGATCATGTGCAGTCCTGTTATTTTAATAAATTTTGTGTTTTCGTGTACCTAATATCTGGTATAATGTTCATTACAATTACATGTATCCTTCTTGGTGTACATTTTTAACAAACGTTAGTGTATTTCAATTTCATATTCTGCAAAATACGGAAAAAAGAGGAATTTTCGCACTTTTTCCTTAGCACTGTGGTAAATTTCATATGACTAAATAAATTGATTTAAGACCACGAATAAGATAACATAATTTATATAGCAAATGATTGCAAGAGTCGCCTATATTGGACCGATAATTTAATTGGATTATATCCTAATTCCGACGAGTATTTGCAATGAATTGGTTTATGTTTGCAGTAGTACGAACTGTTAACACAGTAATTAGTGTCTATTTTAGCTCATGGCATTTAAAGATTTTCCTCGAGCTTATTTTTATATTTGTACCTTTAATAGAAAACTTCTACATAAGTTTGGATATGTTTGTTGTGTGAACATCTTCATAAACATATTACATTTTACTTTTCTGTTAATATGCAATGTTTGAAATATGTAACCACAATGTGAATGGTATCGTCTAATTAAGAGTGTCTTAATATGGTTTGCTTCTTGTTGCTTGAGCCAAGTTCAGAGTACACACAGGATGCCCCGATGGTGCATTCAACAATCCATTACCCAGCTGGATGAGTTTGAGAGAGGCAGCATTGTCGGCCTCCGAGAGGCATGTTGGCGCATCGTTCCGTACTCGAACCGTTCAGTTTAAACTGTGAGACACTTTTGGACGCAGTGGGAGCAGGAGAGTACACAGATTAATCGAGAAGGTTCGAGTTGACCAGCAGACCCCAGAAGAGAGGATCAATTCTTCGTACGACAAACTGTTTGCACTCCTCTCGCACCGCTGCGCAACATCCACGGACATTTTACGACAGCTGGGGATACGCCAGTGTCTACTTATACCATATCCAGGCTGTTTGCAGAGCGAAATTTTTCATCGCGGCATCCCTTACGACGTCTACAATCACGACCCGAGCATCGCCTATCATGAGTGACATTCTGCCACGAAAAGGCAGCATAGCAGCTTACGGATTGGCAACGAGTCATGTTCAGCGACGAATAACGATACTGTCTGGATACAGACCATCGAATTCGAGTCTGGAGATATCCTCGCCAATGCCTTGATCCAAACTTCAAGTTATAGCGGCACGAGATGTATCATGGTGTGCGGTGTCATTTCCTATGATTCCTACACCCCACTGGTGGTGATTGAAGAAACCCTGTCCCGGAAATTCTGTGACCATGTGCGTTCCCCTTCCTGGTGCATCTAGACAACCCCATTTTCCAGCAGCATAATGCCCGGCTTCACACAGCACGGGTATCTCTTCCTTCGCCAGCAAGGTCCCTAGACCTCTCGCTCATCGAGAATGTTTGGGAACAAATAGGAATTCAACATCGGCCAGAGGCAACTATGACATATTTGGAGAGTCAGCTGTTTCATCTGAGGCAGGATCTACCTCAGAAGGACATCCTACGTCTGTATGCCTCCATGCCCGACCTTATCGCCACCTGTCTCTGTGCTATGGGTAGTCCAACACCATACTAAGTGCAACCTGCAAGTGTTGGTCCCTTGCAATGCAGGCTTGGTTCTGTATACTAACTAAGATGTGCTGTGGCAATATACACTTATGTGCCCCTGCGATGGCACCTTCAGGGTTATCCATCTTTTTGCAAAAAACTCTAATTATGTTTTAGTTTTATATATATTTTTTAAATTATTCCTTGTTTTCTTTATTCTGATTTGTTTGTCTACTACATAAGTAAACGCTCAACAATAAATTATGACTAATGTAATAATAATAAAAATTTAAATTTAGTACAAATAATTTGTAATTTCTAAAACTGGTCCAATAACTTCTTATAATATATCTTCAGTCTTAAAGAAAGTAGAAATTAGAACAGAAAATAAGTAATGTTTTCAATTTTAAAGTGTCATTTTAAACGCTAACTGAAATTAAGAATAATTTAAAATTTTTATACAAAATGGTAATATCGCAGAAAATTACAACGAACGCTTACGCAAACATTAGAGTTCTCAATTTTTTTTTGCATGTCTGGATTATTGGCGTACTCGTTATTAAAACTAACAGCTTGAATTTGGTTTTATGTAACATTTACGATGGCGCAGATTGTTAATTCGTGATTCTAATAAGAATATTGTGTTGAGATGGTGATGTCTCAGCAAACTCCAACCCGATATTATAAGAAAGTTGACACTGTGTATCTTCATGAGGAGAGATAGTCCAGCTTTAAGTACGATGGTCATCATTCTGATATAGGTTGAATAACATGCCGAGTGTGCACACACTAGGTGCACATTTACTGCGTCCACATTGCTCCAAAGAAGCTTCAGGTCGAGACTAGCTCAGTCAAGTACACACTATGCTCAACATCCCAAGAGACGAGTCCCTGCCAAATAACGAGCTCCCTCAACACTTGGAGAGCAGTCAGCAATAAACCAAGACTGATGTTCTCGACCTTGGCTCTGTTGATATTCGTATCTCATGAAACTAGTTTGCCTCACCCTTCAACCTTACCCTGGTGTTCTGACAGGTGACCCTGAATCCAGTTGCATAACTAAGTAAGTGAACTTATCAGGTCTGTTTGTTCTCCAAGCTTGTCTGTTCCTAATGATTCCTATAATACTTCGCAGCAGCTCCTCAACGAAAATAAATAAAACCGTTCCCAGCATGTTCATTGTTGAATAAAACTATAGATTATTAACTTGCTCTCCTAAAGGTGTTCTCATCGGACATTTGTTTGCTGCGCCTTATTCTGGCGAGTCTTTAAACCTCTTATTCACCATTGCACTTTAGTGTGCGTATTTATTGCGTAATACGAGTTTCAATGTGATCGTTTTCACCTAACCTTAAAAAAACATAACTAACCTAACTTAATGTAATGTAACCTGACCACACCTAACTTTTCATAACGTAAACTCACCGGGTCTGAACTTACATGTATGCTTACCCAAATTAATCAAGATCCATATAACTCATATAAATATAACATAATCTAACCCATACAATCAGAACATTAGCTAACCTAACTGAGTCGAACAAACCTCAGAAACCTTTCCTTACCTAACCTTCTGGTATTTGTAACGAAAATAATTTAACCTTATGTAACATGCCACAACTTAATAGATCCTAACTGAAGCTTGCATAACCTTAACTAATAAAATAATAAGAATGATTAAAAAAATTATATATATAATTTTATTTTGTAACTTATTTTCACTGCCATGTCATGTTCCCACGTGAAATAGTTTGCCCAAAACCTTGCGTAGTTTGCTCACAGAGTATGCTGCAACACATTATTATCTCCCAAGGTTATGTTGGCCAAGCTGGCCAAAAAGTCAGTTATCGATAGAGTCGCATCTTGTCAGGATGTGAATCCCCTGATGGCTAATCAGCCGAAAGCTGTCTAAGTCCCTTCTTAAATATACTTACTTATTTAAAGCCTAGATAAAAAAATTTACTATATATTAAATATAATTTAATAAAAGTTGGGAATGTACGGCCTCATAAAAATTAATGTAAAATTTAAATTACATAAACTGGGACATGTCACATTTTTCAAAGTTGAAGTTAGGTTCCTTGTCGTTTGAGATGCTGTATGGTAATTCCGTGAACCGTTTATGTACCTAGAATTATTATGCATTGTTTTCGACGAAAATATATGCAGCTAACAACACATTTTATATCTGTGTTACAAAGTTATACAAATCGCTATAACTCATCGCATCTCTGTGTAATTTTGTCGTCAAAAATTCCGTAGCCTTAAACTGGAAAATTATTTTTTACTCTTTAATAATAGGTTTGAATTTTTTGCTTATCCTTACAAGTGGAAGTATTCGTGTTATAATAATCACAATCAACGTGTGTTATCTGAATTGAAATTATCTTCACGAGTCCTCATGACTACTGCGTTTACAATCTACACTATTACAAAACGTTTTTTTATATTGTATTTGAATGTAAACCTATGAATTTATCATCGGATGTCAGGACTTCTTATTCTTTTCGCTTAGTAAGTTCCAATGTCCATTCAAAGAATAAAAAAATTCACGCAATTTTATAAATCTTCTTTGTATGATTTTAATGTGAATGCATATTAAGGCAGAAAAATTGCAGTTTAATTATTTGTGAAAACATTTGTAAATTTGTGAAATACATAAACTTGTTAGCTATAAAATTTCGGTTGGTACTCGGGAGCAATCTTTTTGCCTAGATATAAGAAAGAGCACAAAATTTCTAATGAAAAAATTATTGTTAGCATAATTAATGTTTCAAGTAATTTAACACGCAGCATTACCAGGTTTTTAATCTTCTGCGGAGGTTGTTCCGCACACCCAGGCACATCTTTCTTCTTACTCTCCAGCTAAAAGCACACACAGTGAAACATGTAAAATACACCACGCAATATGCACTTTTCTGTTTAAAGTATGTTCATGGTTCAGTGCCTAATCGAAATATGGGAAACCTATCAGTTATGTATAGGGATTGCAATCCGGAAAATGGGATCCGGTATCCCGGTGGATCCGGCATCACTAGACATTTACCGGATCCGGTGATAGCAATTTCTGGCAAGATAATAGCGCTGCTGCATGAGTAGGCAGTTAGTATGCGTGGTGCGTGTGCGTGCGTGGTTCGACGCCGAGTCGCCCCTCCACGCCACACGTGCTCAGTCCTCAGTCTCATTCCAGTATTCCACTCGCTCCAGTCAACTAATGTCGCGCTGCTTCGTCCAAATGTAAGTCAACAGACATATTTTCTTGTATTTACATCAGCACTAATTATCAAGTATTAGGATAAAATGAGAAATAAACCGCGAGAGTATACGCTAAAAAGTGTTTTATTTAAATATACATTGTTTTTGCTCAATTAATAAATGAATTATGTTTACGTTACGTTACACTTCTTCCACTTATAGGTGTGAGAATGATATGAAATAGTATTAAATAAATAAATAATGCCGGATACTTCACACAAATCGTCGGAATTATAAGGAATGAATTGAGTTAAGTTAATTAAATTTGAATTAAAATAGTAATTAAATTTGTTTTATATTTTGTTTTTTTCAGAGGTACTAGTCGTACTTCTAGCCTAGTTGACAAAAGTTTCAAAACATGTCACTTTCAAAACCAAGCCAAAATGAGGAGGATTATGGTGGCGACAGTGAGAAAACTGTATGGCATTATTTAAAAAAAATGCAAAAAGACAACTCTGTGAATGCGAAATGTACATTGTTCTCTAACATACTAAAAATAAGTAAAGGTCCTTATAAAGGTTTAAAAACACATTTGAGAACCAAGTATTGCATTGATCTAAGTTCTGAAAGTAGCCAATTAAAACGTCCGAATTCTAATTAATTTCCTTAACCATCCACATCAAAAACTGATTAAGCAGATATTATTTGTCAGGAGGAAATTACAGGAAGAATTACAATTACAAATCCAGCAAGAAACGTCGTGTTATACCATACATGCTAAAAAAGAGAAAGATTTTTTATAAAGTACTAAAATTGCAAATGACTGCATTTGAAAGAGAAGGAGTTCGAGGAGAATACTTGTCTGCTATACATGATTATTTGCTGACAATAAACCCGACAATTGTAGAAGCTAAAAGGGCCTTTTCCGCCGCAGGCTATATTTGTAGCTCTATTAGAAGACGACTGGCAGATGACGCAATTAACACTATTGGTTTTCTACGATACTTTTTTCTGGCATAAATATAAGAATGAGACTTGTTAGCATTCTCAAATACCTCATTATTGTGACCTCAGAAAATTACGTAAGGAAGTATGTTAGATTTTATAAAGTTACTTACTAAATTTGATCTAGTTGTGAAAGTGAAATCTAGGAAGACTGAACCACCCGTTATGTGTCGTTAAAATTTAACTAGATACCTCCTACACTGTACTACATTTTAATTGTTTGCTCATTGTCTAATTTTAACATCGGAAATAAAGTTGATTTTATAAATATTTTTTTTATAGATTTCCTATAAGTACAATACAATCGATTAACTCATAACAGTTCATTTTGGCGGACCGAAAAGGGGAAATCATCCTGACTTGATCAATACGGTCGGACCCGGCCGGATCCAGCCGGATCGATGGAAATCCGGTCGGATCCAATTGGATTGAAAATGACGCCGGATAGCAATCCCTAGTTATGTATCAATTTGAGAATTAAAATTCTAAATATTGCGCTCTGTAAAGAATTACAATTCTTTTTATTTATAGTTACTCAATTCTGAAAATATTCATTATAATAAAAAACCAGGAAATGTGTTGTACTGGCATCTAACTTCTTTAATTTAGGGTATGACAGGTGTCTGAAATATTAGTGATCAGTTATTTATAATAAATCATATATATTACACAATACATTACGAAAGTATTATTAGTCTGAATTGTTTTCTTATTATTCCTGTAAATTTTCATCGCGTTTTACTACCACTATGAATTTCAATATTAAGTATATGTATGTAGCAACTTAAAAACTACATAACTAAACAAATGCTACGAAGAAAATTGTTATTGCTGCTAACATATCTTTACACTCGAAAATATTTCCTGCTTTGTTAAAAAGTTTAAAATATCTTAAAGTGACCAATGTTCTCTACTATATTTAAATAATGCTTTATAATATTGTGTTAAAGTTCCATTAAAACCCACAATGAAAATGACAATAAGTGGGTAACTAACATTCAAACTTAGAACTAAGATATTAGTGAACATTTTGATTTTAGTCTATACATTTTGTCGAATTTCATAATACTACACACACATATATTATTTGGATCAAACTTAAAAAAATTTTTTATCACCGCGGTATAACATAAATATATTTATCAAGAAATTATTAATGTGTTTTCTAAATGAATTAATATTTTATAATAATATTCAAAATTACAAAAATTTGCTGTAATGTCCTAATTGTGTGCGCACAAAGTGTCGTACTTCAGAACTTTGTGGCGAAGCTACCAAAACTTTAGCCAAGTCAAAAAACATCTACTTTTAAAATTTTTCTCGAAGCAAATTTAAATGTCAAAATATTTACAATAATACTACGTAAACAAATGTGGCACAATATGTTTCCATTTTTCACATTTTAACTGAGTTTTGGTTTATGTTATATTAAAAAAACATTATTTTGACAAAATCTAGAAAAATAATTATTAGTTGAAGTACCGAAATATGTGATGCTACTGCGGAACCAGGGATAAATAAAAGAAGATTTTCAAAACATGCAGTAGCGGGGCGTATTATACGGGAACCTCACCCGACTCCTAGCTTTCCAGTTCAGAGTTGACTGGAGCTAAGATGCATAACGCAATGTTCACGCATATGAAGCATTAAAGAATACAGAGGAGGAACAGTTGATTATTCCAAGATATTCAAGCGCACACACCAGCAAAATGGCGTCACAGTCCAGTAACATTTCCGAACGCTTTCCACCAATCAGCGCCTGGTAACTTACTTCTTAGTCAGCAGCCTAGCCAATAGGTGACCTATCGCAGCATGCAGTAACCAATCACACGTTTCCAGAGCCTCGTGCAGACAATCAGCGAGAAGCTACGCCCACACAAAAGCAAACGCCATATAGTTTAGTCTCTCTGTACTTCTCTACTCTGTGACACAGACACACGTCTGTTACTGCCACGACCGCACCTTGCCTCTGGCCCGTGAGTCAAGATGAGGATTGATAATAATTTTGACAATTTTTCAAAAATTTATTAATGATGAAACCAAAATTTAACACTGGCCTGAAGTGTATATCAATAATAGGAAAACTATCGCTTTATTAGAGCTTTTCAGAGTATAAGTGGCCCTTAACTGTGTAGTTGAGGTGTATACAAAATAATCAATATAATTATAATATTTCAATGGTTTAAAATTACCTGAAGGCATTAAAAAGTACTGCTTATTATATTTGTATCGCTTAGTGGACCATGAAAATACCACAATCTTCAGCTATCCGGAATTTTCAGTCAGATATTTGTACTGTATTTTGTGTGTGTAGGATATTTAAATTAATTAAGAATACCTTAGTAAGCAACTGCAATAAACGTATTAAATCACAACGTTATAAATAATGGATATATATCTTTGAGACGAAAAATTATAAACTATTAATAAACAGTATCTGTTATCCACATATGAACATGTGCAAATAAATGCCAACTATAGGCTATTCAGGGTAAAGTGAGCACCATTTGAAGGCCTCTCATTTGGAATAGTTGTCAGTAAATTTATTTTATTGCAGCCATATACGTTAACTTTCGAGTACGGTGAAATGTATACACTGTGAGCATTACTTATATGGCGATATTTATTAAAATAATGGCAGAAGTATAGAAAATGATGTATAGGAAAAAAGTAAATATGGCCTTAAAAGTGCTCACTTTACCGTGGACAGCTTAAACATATTAGTATACTGCATACACGTAGTATATACATGTTGTAATGTATTTGGAATAAATACGCACTATAAATACGTAACTAATGAAATACTGTATAACACTCTATAATTTTTAAATGATGGGGTTGTTATATATCCGAAAGAATTTGCATAACTGCAAAGTTACGTTAAGATGTCTAGGTTACGTAAGACTAGGTGTGAGAGTAGCCACCTTCGCTGGCAACAAAGTATACTTACTGTGTTGTTGAGTTGTTGGACCAACTGCTCCAGCTTCTCTGNAGCCACCTTCGCTGGCAACAAAGTATACTTACTGTGTTGTTGAGTTGTTGGACCAACTGCTCCAGCTTCTCTGCGTCCCGGCGTGACTCATCAAGATTCCTGCCCAGGTCCTGCACCTGCGGCACACGCATACAGTATATACGTAGTTAACATGTCACACTCTTACTACGCCAGCATGACGCCAAGCTTGTCAGCATCTCACCAGTGTACGTGTTGTGCTGATAAGTGACATTTGACTACACCAGCTGTAGTATATAGTAGCAGTATATATGTAGTTAACATGACACACTCTTACTATGCCAGCATGACGCCAAGCTTGTCAGCATCTCACCAGTGTACGTGTTGTGCTGATAAGTGACATTTGACTACACCAGCTGTAGTATAGAGTAGCAGTATATACGTAATTAACTTGTCACACTCTTACTACGCGACATTTGACTACACCAGCTGTAGTATAGAGTAGCAGTATATACGTAGTTAACTTGTCACACTCTTACTATGCCAGCATGACGCCAAGCTTGACAGCATCTCACCAGTGTACGTGTTGTGCTGATAAGTGACATTTGACTACACCAGCTGTAGTATAGAGAAGCAGCAGACTGAGAGTTATACTGTATCTGTTACTCTCACTGCCACGGAAAACGCTTCATTTTTATGTTAATTTTAACGCATTCTTCTTTAGCAGTTCAAAATATTATATTAATCAATAAAACAAGGTTATAAAATCTGATGGTTGCCTAAATATCTGTCCCTCCCAATAAACACAGAATTATAATTATAATCACACATATTTAGACATCCATCAGGAATTAAACATATCATAGTGTTCTCTGTTCAACAAAGCAATTGTTTTTTGTTACTATTGGTAAGTTCAAAGAATAGCGATTTTACTAGATAGATATTTTTAATGAAGTTTGTTAAAGTTGTCTAAGAACCAGGTGTATCTGTCATATCCATAGGACGTACATCAACTTAACAATAGGCTACACCGCTAATTTAATTTTCTTATAGCACTACAGTAGTATGATTATGATGAGTCTGGGGCAACGGCGTCTGGGGTATGGGCTAGGAGCCGGTCGACGCCATCTTGAATATACCTTTTTTTCGTTTCTGTCAAAAATTTCCTTTTTTTTCCCCTTGAAATCGTAAATTTTTCCCATTCAATTTTCCTTCTTCCCTTAAAATATATCGTTTTCCCCTCAAGAATCACCGAGCCCCTCATTTGTAAAGAACGAGCACATTTTTTGCAAAAACAAGCAATTGGAATTAGTTATGGTTCTCTATTTTACCAATTACCTTGAGACCTATGACATTGATCCTAGGCCCATAACCTTGTAAAACCTTAAAACTGAAAAAAATCGAATAATATTTAAAAAAAAAAGTCTTACCACTTTAACAAATTAAAACGAATGAAAATAAATTAAACACATATGTTTAGAAATTATTTAAATATAATTATGTAGAAGTGCCGGGGTTCGACACGACCGTACCTCGATAGGTCGGCTAGTGTCCAACTCGTCCGCCATATGGGATGTCAGTGACCTTGACATTGATCCCAGTGACATTTAAATTGAAAACCAAAAACTCCAAAAAATTTCAAATAGATGAAAAAATTCGAAAAGATTATTAACCGAAGTATAAATTAAACTGACATAACCCGACTGCCAACTTATATCCAGATGATTTTGACACAATACCTTGACCTTGAATGACCTTTTACTCAAAAATTCGCAAAATTGTTTTATGAATTAACAAAAAACTATAAAATTTACAAGAATTATTTCAAACAATTAAAAATTATAATTAAAAATTTATTAAAAATTTGTAAAAAACAAAAATTTTCAATGTTTTGATTTAGAGGGGAAGAGGGACTGGAAACGACCAGTTTCCATAATATGATGCCACCCAACTACCATATTGAATTTAAGTAACCATGAACTTGACCTTTGACCTTGATATGTAACACTGTTTTAACTTCAACCCAAAAATCACACGATACCCAAAAAATTTAATATTTTATACATTATAAATATTTATAAAAATTAATTATAACAAATTTATTTAAAAACATTACATTTCTGAAGGTTCCCTCAGCACCACATCCAGTAGGCGACTGACCCTCACCAATGTTTCTCATTGGTTAATTAGTTGGTTCCCCTCCACTCCCTCTACCAATGTTTCTTATTGACTTTTTACTTGTGATCACTTTACTCCCCCACCCCTGCTGCAAAAAGTGTTTTTAATTGTTTATTAATCATGCTTGTTCAACCCGACACCAATGTTTCTCATTGATTAATTAGTCGACATGCTTCGAACTGCCTCTCTGTTGATCAATCTGTCAAATTCACTCTGCCAATTATATTCATTTTGTCATTTATCAATCGTTTACATTTTCATAAATCACAAAATGATACAAATCCCAAAAATCGGGGAGAAAATACAATATTACCACCGACTACCATGTAGGATTCCATTTCGCCAAACCACATTTCCATCAAGCTCACTCATACCTTCTTAGCTGTGCTCAATCCACCATCTTGTATTATATCCATGCTTTGTTATTCCTTAATAGCCATCTTAGTTTCCATTAGTACAACCATCATACATTACATAATAGCCATGTTTCCTACATGCCTATGCTCTATAATTCCACGTCAGTAATCTATGAATTAATTTCTTTAAAATACCTGAGAGGCCGGTGAAAAAACATTCTCTCATGCTCTCTCATGCAATATTATAAATCTTTGATTTAGTTTCTTTTAGTTGCGTTCCATTGGTTCCCTATCATTTCTTCTTGATTTAGTCATATACCATTATATTAGATCTTATTAATAATCCAAAATTCCACCTCGATTTAGTAGCCTACTGATTACTCGTTCCACTGAAACCACCATATTCGATTATATCACATCTGCAACCATTGACTAACATCTGGACTTTTCCTTTAAGCATCAAAATTTTCCAATTAGTTCGTCATTTGTGTTTACTGGAAAGATAACTGTGGTGTATTAGAGCAGAACCGGGAATGTAGATATTTATGTAGGACCTCTCTTCGCCAAATACTGTATGTCTCGCCAGGCTCGACCTCAGCCTTCACCCTCCCCTCTTCAAGTCTCAGAGTCAAAAAAATTTCTAACACTTTAACAGCTTACTTCCAAGACTGCTTCATCCAACCTGCTTAGAATTTATTACATTATTAATATGCTCTTTTATGTATGCTTTAGCACACACCTTTGCTATATTATCAATTATTATACACATTCAGTGATTGGCCTACACAAGAAATCTTGAAGAATCAACTTTCAATTTACGATATTTTGTCCACATAATTTTATTAATTCATTATTATCATTATCATTAACAGTATCGGATTGTAGTGACAGATCTGAAAGCCAAAGCTACCTTATTCCCAAATCAGGGAAAGAAGTCATGCTAGGCTAAGGTATATCAGCACTAGCAAGCAATTGATCACCTTTGTTTATTCATTGAAAACATGTTTTTTACGTACATCAAACCAAAAACCTTAAAAAAAAAAGTTCGACGTTCTCCATACTATACATGCAGTGTCTTTCCAGCAAAATTCTCACTTTTCACATTATTAATCTATTCTACTTATACACAGCTCGATACAGTCTTATGCTACCAAGCATCCACCCAGAATCCCAAAGTTTTTCTTTTAAGGTCTCTACAGCCTCTGGAATGCTACAAACGTTGTATAATGCTTCATTTGCAGTCTTGATAGCCCGCCGGCTAATTTATTCATCCAAAGAATGAGGCTTTTCATAGGTACACTCCAGCCAAACATTACATTTTACCCTTGAATGAATATTATTTTAGGTATAATCTATTCGATATGGTATCACTAATAGCTGGTGTAGGACATTTCTTTGCTTCAGAAACTTTTCCTTTACAGTTCTTGATAAGTCTCTTCAGCTTATGACTTCATTTGAAAAGATGCTTGCACTTAACACATTGTTGCATAACACAGGAATGACCCTTCACTGAAGTGGTTATTTCGTGATTCCGTGCAGTTTGGCTGTGGTAAATGTCTTGTCACAGTAACCACAACAAAGTCATCGATGACGATACTGCTTTAGATGCTCCATCCGAAGAAGTCGATGATATTCCCAAAACAGAAGATGGTGTCACTGCTGTAAGTGACCCATCCGATCAGACGAAGGCACAGTCGGCGTCTTACCTGAAGAAGTCGATGGCGATGCTACTTTAAGCATGCCGCTCGAAGAAGTCGATGCAACTGCTGGTATTACTCCCTAGGAAGGCGATAGCTTCGTCGGTAACATGTGCGAAGAAGTCGATGGCACTTCCATAGACCCCATTAAATTTGGAATATCAGAAGACATCGCAGATGCCGTATAACACTTAGACTCAAACGCGAAGCCGCAAAAGCCAGCCGAGACGATGCACATTTCATGTCAACCACTATTAAACTAACTTCTCAGCTTACACTCAAATCCTTATAATATACTCATTAGGAAACGCTATGACAGCATGATGACATATAACCAAACATATTACGCCAATAAGACATTGTGCGGACATCGCCCAGCCAATCACATAGTTACCACGGGATTGCAGCGGGCAACAGCATGCAGGATCTTAGCTTCGGACATAGAACCGCAATAAGCGCCGCACTTAGCACTGCACTTAGCACCTCACTTAGCACTGCACTTAGCACCTCACTTAGCACCTCACTTAGCACTGCACTTAGCACCGCACTTAGCACCGCACTTAGCACCGCACTTAGCACTGCACTTAGCACTGCACTTAGCACCTCACTTACCACCGCACTTAGCACTGCACTTAGCACCTGACTTACCACTGCACTTAGCACTGCACTTAGCACGCCTCAAACCATAATGTGTCCCATAATGACACATAATGACCCATAATGACTCACAAATTACTAATAAATGATTCATTATGACCCATAAGTCACACCTAATGACATATAAATAACACATAAATGCCCATAAATGACACTTAAGGACCAACAATGACACACATATTGAACCGTTGGGGGGGATATCTAACAGAATATTCAACCCGCTCACATATGCAAATACGAGTATAAACCTCCTTTCATGAATTAAATATTTAATCCATGTTGCAATAGAAAAACCTAAGACAATTTTGAACCAATTAAGTGCACATATACATATATACACATTATATATGCAAATATAAACATTTAAGCATATAAATACACACACATGCGCATGTAACCAAATTAAGTTGAGACAAAACAGGACACACATTACAGATATAGGGGAAAAAATTGCCAAGTAACAAATCTAAGACAATACACTTCATGCACCGAACTGTGATACATATCTATATTTCCGAATCAAAGCTATATTATACTGTGAAAAAACCCAATAATTTAATTTGTATTAACCTTAAATCTTCAGAGGGAACATCTATGTTCACAAACAAAAAACCTGACAAATGAAAACAAAATTATTATGGCCTATTTCTCTTATACAATTTTTTTATATCATAGAGTACACATGATAACAACAGAGGTAAATGGCTATTCTAAAATATTCCCAGTTCATTATTAACCAGCAGACATATACAATGAGGCGACAAAAGTCATGGGATACCTCCTAATATCGTGTTGGACTTCCTTTTGCCCGGCGAAGTGCAGCAACTCGACGTGGCATGGACTCAACAAGTCGTTGGAAGTCTCCCACAGAAATATTGAGCCATGCTGTCTCTATAGACGTCCATAATTGCGAAAGTGTGGCCAGTGCAGGACTTTGTGCACGAACTGACTTCTCGATTATATCCCATAAATATTCTATGGGATTCATGTCGGGCGATCTTGGTGGCCAAATCATTCGCTGGAATTGTCCAGAATGTTCATCAAACCAATCGCGAACAGTTGTGGCCCGGTGACAAGGCGCATTCTTATCCATAAATATTCCATCTTTGTTTGGTAACATAAAGTCCATGAATGGATGCAAGTGGTCTCCAAGTAGCTGATCATAACACTTTCCAGTAAATTATCGGTTCAGTTGGACCAGAGGACCCATTCTATTCCATGTAAATACAGCCCACACTATTTTGCAGCCACTATCAGCTTGCACAGTTCCTTGTTGACAACTTGGGTCCATGGATTCGTGGGGTCTGCACCACACTAGAACTTTACCATCAGCTATTACCAACTGAAATCGGGACTCATCTGACCGAGCCACGGTTTTCCAGTCGTCTAGGGTCCAACCGATATGGTCATGAGCCCAGGAGAGGCGCTGCAGGCGATGTCGTGCTGTTAGTAAAGGCACTTGAGTCGGTCTTCTGCTGCCATAGCCCAGTACAGCCAAAGTTCGCCGCACTGTCTTAACGGACACATACGTCGTACGTCCCACATTGGTTCCGGCGGTTATTTCACGCAGTGTTCCTTGTCTGTTAACACTGACCGTTCTGCGCACACGTCGTTGGTCTCGGTCATTAAGTGCAGGCGGTCGGCTACTGCGTTGTCCATGGTGGGAGGTTATGCCTGAATTTAGGTATTCTCGGCACACTCTTGACACTGTGGAACTCAAAATGTTGAATTCCCTAACCATTTCCGAAATGGAATGTCCCATGCATCTAGCTCCAACTGCCATTCCGCGTTCAAAGTATGTTAATTCCCGTCGTGCGGCCATAATCCGCGTGAGAAAACTTTTCACATGAAGCATTTGACTACAAATGAAAGCCCAACCAATTTACTGCCCATTTATACATTGTGTACGCGATACTACTGCCATATGTATATTTGCATATTGTTATCCCATGACTTTTGTCACCTCACTGTATACGCACTGTGGCAATGTTTCAGCCCACATGCCAGTGTAATACATATACATGCAAACCATAAATTTTCGGAAGGTGAGAATTGAGAGCTAAATCACATTTTACCTGTGTTCATTTTTGCGACAAACTTCGTACAACTCCATCATACCTAGAAGAGTTCTTCTGATGCTTGTGGCATTCTTGCACTCTATCAGCCCCTCCGGATGCCCCGAAGCCACAAATCTCGTATAATGCAATATTTAAGTAAAAGATTAACAAAATAAAATTTAAAAAAATACCTACCTTTAATTACATGAGGTTTATAACCCATGCAAAATTAAAAAAATTCCAGGCTGCAGATGAGATTACTCAGAACCCACACNTAATTACATGAGGTTTATAACCCATGCAAAATTAAAAAAATTCCAGGCTGCAGATGAGATTACTCAGAACCCACACCCCTTGTCTAAAATATCTACAATCTTAACCACGAGACCAAAATAACTTGCGTCATAAGTCTTTATTTTTATATTAANTAATTACATGAGGTTTATAACCCATGCAAAATTAAAAAAATTCCAGGCTGCAGATGAGATTACTCAGAACCCACACACCTTGTCTAAAATATCTACAATCTTAACCACGAGACCAAAATAACTTGCGTCATAAGTCTTTATTTTTATATTAANCCGCACTTAGCACTGCACTTAGCACTTCACTTAGCACTGCACTTAGCACCGCACTTAGCACCGCACTTAGCACTGCACTTTGCACTGCACTTAGCACTGCACTTAGCAATGCACTTAGAACCGCACTTAGCACTGCACTTAGCACCTCACTTAGCACTGCACTTACCACACCACAAACCATAATGTGTCCCATAATGACAAATAATGACCCATAATGACTCACAAATTACTAATAAAGGATTCATGATGACCCATAAGTCACACGTAATGACATATAAATAACACATAAATGCCCATAAATGACACTTAAGGACCAACAATGACACACATATTGAACCGTTGGGGGGGATATCTAACAGAATATTCAACCCGCTCACATATGCAAATACGAGTATAAACCTCCTTTCATGAATAAAATATTTAATCCATGTTGCAATAGAAAAACCTAAGACAATTTTGAACCAATTTAAGTACACATATACATATATACACATTATATATGCAAATATAAACATTTAAGCATATAAATACACACACATGCGCATGAAACCAAATTAACTTGAGAGAAAACAGGACACACATTACATATATAGGGGAAAAAATTGCCAAGTAACAAATCTAAGACAATACAATTCATGCACTGAACTGTGTCACATATCTATATTTCCGAATCAAAGCTATATTATACTGTCGAAAAACCCAATAATTTAATTTGTATTAATCTTAAATCTTCAGAGGAAACATCTATGTTCACAAACAAAAAAACCTGACAAATGAAAACAAAATTATTATGGCCTATTTCTCTTATACAATTTTTTTATATCATAGAGTACACATGATAACAACAGAGGTAAATGGCTATTCTAAAATATTCCCAGTTCATTATTAACCAGCAGACATATACAATGAGGCGACAAAAGTCATGGGATACCTCCTAATATCGTGTCGGACTTCCTTTTGCCCGGCGAAGTGCAGCAACTCGACGTGGCATGGACTTAACAAGTCGTTGGAAGTCCCCCGCAGAAATATTGAGCCATGCTGTCTCTATAGTCGTCCATAATTGCGAAAGTGTTGCCAGTGCAGGAGTTTGTGCACGAACTGACTTCTCGATTATATCCCATAAATGTTCTATGGGATTCATGTCGGGCGATCTTGGTGGCCAAATCATTCGCTGGAATTGTCCAGAATGTTCTTCAAAACAATCGCGAACAGTTGTGGCCCGGTGACAAGGCGCATTCTTATCCATAAATATTCCATCTTTGTTTGGTAACATAAAGTCCATGAATGGATGCAAGTGGTCTCCAAGTAGCTGATCATAACACTTTCCAGTCAATTATCGGTTCAGTTGGACCAGAGGACCCAGTCCATTCCATGTAAATACAGCCAACACTATTTTGCAGCCACTATAAGCTTGCACAGTTCCTTGTTGACAACTTGGGTCCATGGATTCGTGGGGTCTGCGCCACACTAGAACTTTACCATCAGCTATTACCAACTGAAATCGGGACTCATCTGACCAAGCCACGGTTTTCCAGTCGTCTAGGGTCCAACCGATATGGTCACGAGTACAGGAGAGGCGCTGCAGGTGTTGTCGTGCTGTTAGTAAAGGCACTTGAGTCGGTCTTCTGCTGCCATAGCCCAGTACAGCCAAAATTTGTCGCACTGTCTTAACGGACACATAAGTCGAACGTCCCACATTGATTCCTGCGGTGATTTCATGCAGGGTTGCTTGTCAATTAACACTGACCGTTCTGCGCATACTTCGTTGGTCTCGGTCATTAAGTGCAGGCGATTGGCTACTGCGTTGTCCATGGTGGGAGGTTTTGCCTTAAATTAGGTATTCTTGGCACACTCTTGACACTGTGGATCACGGAATGTTGAATTCCCTAACCATTTCCGAAATGGAATGTCCCATGCTCCAACTACCATTCCGCGTTCAAAGTATGTTAATTCCCGTCGTGTGGCCATAATTACGTCAGAAACCTTTTCACATGAATCACTTGACTACAAATGAAGGCCCAACCAATGCACTGCCCATTTATACATTGTGTAGGCGATACTACTGCCATATTTATACTTGCATATTGCTCTCCCATGACTTTTGTCACCTCACTGCATACGCACTGTGGCAATGGTTCAGCCCATATGCCAGTGCATAACACAGACATAAAAACGATAAATTTTCGAAAGGTGAGAATTGAGAGCTAAATCACATTTTATCTGTGTTCAGTTTTGCGACAAACTTTGTACAACTCCATCATACCTAGAGGAGTTCTAATGCTTGCGGCATCCTTGCACTCTATCAGCTCCTCCGGTTGCCACGAAGTCACAAATCTCGTATAATGCAATATTTAAGTAAAAGATTAACAAAATAAAATTTAAAAAAATACCTATCTTTAATTACATCAGGTTTATAACCCATGCAAAATTAAAAAAATTCCAGGCTGCAGATGAGATTACTCAGAACCCACACCCCTTGTCTAAAATATCTACAATCTTAACCACGAGACCAAAATAACTTGCGTCATAAGTCTTTATTTTTATATTAATTATACTTGCATGCATGTACAAAATGTTAACCAGAAAATTACGCTTTCTATTGCAATTTTGCAAATCAATTAATACTTACTTCTTCAAATAAGGGAGTAATTTCATTCAGAATAATACATTTTGATACGATTACTACACAAGAAGCGAGGCTGGGTAAGGCAGAAATGCGGCCAACTACTACTATTAAACCAATATTCGCAAACAACTGCGACTCGAATGCAACAACTAAGAATGCAGGAATCTGCAGAAATGTACAATATCAGGGTCTGGTATGAATATCTAACGGCAGTAAACGCGCCCAGGATACAAGGGAGAGCCAATAGGAATTAAGGATATCGGAGAAGGTAGGTGTGAAGAAGAAGTGTGATGGAGACGGCGGCTAAGGGCCGGGGTGTCACTTGGCGTCGGTCCTCCCTGAACGGCGTCTCCGAGCGGCGATTGGTGGTAAGTGTCTTACACTAGGGAGAAAGAGCGAGCCCGGAGCCCCTTACATCCTTGTCCTCACATAACAGATTGTCCTTTACATCTACCTCGATCCCTAGCCCCACCAACCACATTACGCTGTATTTATTGCAAGTAGAATCAGTAAAAATTCCCTGGAAATAATTATTTGCACGTAATTAATTATTTTCTGACTTCATTTCATGAACTGCATTAACTATATTTCCTTAAGAGGTATAACATTTTACTGTATTTCATATTAAGGGATCTGTGTAGCTGGGTAAAATTAACAGTTAATAAGTTATATGGTCACGATTAACAAAAATTTTCGTTTAATACGATTTGATGAGGTTTTATGCGTGTTAAGCTTTTTTTAAATTCGAAATACATTTCTTTTTGCACAAAACTAAAATTTCCATCACCCATAGTTTTTACACAAACCGTTTTGTATGGGTTTACGTTGTTGAGTGTCCACCGTTATGCTGAAACTCTTGTATACGGGTTAATATTGTACAAATATTTCTTTATTTCTATTACAAACGTACCATTGTAGATTTACAAACGAGTAGTTTTATATTAGATATCTTTGTATTCTTACAAGCATTTGTAAAAGTTACAAACAATTTCTCAATAGAAATTTAAAATAATATTTTATATTGTATAGCAGATTGTATCACAAAAGTTGTATTATATTTACCACCTTTCTAGACCACGTCGCCCATTGATTAAAAGGTAAGATTTATATATATTAAGAGAAAAAAATAAGGGGAAAGGTCCCAACATCTTAGATTTATAAATTATTGCCATTGGTTTACTTTAAATTTGTTTAACGATATTTTCGGTATGGTACAGCATAAAGCTTCTTTAAGGATTTTTTCGTATTGCAACATCTTTATTACTGATATTGAGATTTTTTATCTTTAAATGCCAGGAAGTCAAAATTTTGCTTTGCCTACAATGCCATATGTTACAGAAACCAAGTAATAGCGACTTTAGAAAATGTACAAAACTGTGCGCAATATCCCTTTGATCAGTAAACCTAATAAAAACTGACGCATTCTGCGTCCCTATATTTTTTTGTCAGAACACACGCTCTGGCGAAGCTCGCAGGCGGACGACCGCAATAAGTATTAAGGGTGTGGCGGACAAGATGGAAGAATGGCGCCAGGACGGCCCGGCAGAATAACCCAGTGCAGAGGAAGGCGGGTGCAGCTGCATCTCGCAGCTGCTGGGGATGCGGAGCCCACACCAGCGGCTATGCCTGTCCCAGGCTAGCTACAGCCATAAACATTGAGAGCTTTTGGCGGGCGTGCTGGGATAATAACGACACGATATCCGGAGGCATAAGAACAACACGTGTGCCGAACCAAAGAGGCCACCCAAGAGTTCCCGCATGTGCAGAACGGAACAATAAACTTCCATACCAGGGTCAAGGGGCGACGCCGGACCCAAGTGCGGATAGCTAGTGCACCGAACACGTGTTTACGACCAGGGGACCCACCAAGTAGCACGTGCAGGGCGAAGCACTAAAACTTCTAGACCAGAACCGAGGGACAACACCGGACCCACGCGCGCCGGAGAGCCGCCCACGTGTTTTACGACTCATGGGGACGCAGCGGCCGCCCCGGACACATGCAGAAAATGTGCAAGTAGAATATGGCGATGAAGCCTACCAAACTACCAGGAGGAGGCCGGAAAGGATCAGTCAGTCGGAGGACCTGAAGCGAGGCGTCCGGGACGGAACCGGACGAAGCCAGTGCAAGGATCGATCAGTCAGTCAGACGTCGTTGAGCGAGCAGTGCGGAGAGAGCCGGGAGTTCAAGAGGGCGTCGAGACGCCAACGCCGATCGAGAGAGAGTGTCGCAGCCTAGACGTTCCAGTCTACCTACCGAGAGACGAAGCAGTCCCGAGATCGCCGGCTGAGAGAAGACCAGCGCCGCAAGTCAGATAAGTAGAGTTCTACACCAAGTGTGAAGAATCTTGCCCCCCACGATGCAAAATCGTCGTGTCAAGCCATACGTAGCCTACATAGGAAGAGGAGAGGGGAGAGTTGTCTCGTGAGTTCATGTACCAGTTAACCTGTTAAGCAACAATAAAACTCGATTATGTGAACTCGCAAAGGAAGTGTATTGATTTGGTAAATTAGCACTAGGGACAAAATGTCGACATATTCCTACGCCTTAACACAGAGGGCCAGCATCAATCGCTAGCGCCTTACGCAGAGAGCAGATGCAATAGCTACTTATAAACCATAGCATTGGGCAGGCATCAAAACCTTGTAATGCATATAGATGAGAAAAATTTTCCTTTATCCGAAATGTCGGGGACACTTCCGCCTTTAATTAGGTTAGTCACGATTTTTAGTATAGGCATTCACTTAACTTTACGGGAGAAATTATACTTAACTTTATATTTAAAAAGTGTTTCCGCCTCTCGGGTGCTGTCGACCAGATGTTTAACATACCTTATCCACATTTCGCTCGTTTTCCGAAGTCTTACTGTCCAGTAGTCTTTGTAGGTCGCCAACCTGCAAATGTTAAACAGGAATTACAGATTAAAAATCTAACAAACAACAAAATAGATTATACTTTCACTATAAACTGTTATGGTATAAATTGCATAAATATAATGGATTAAAAGGACTATATGCGTATTAAAACTTCCTTGTTTTTTGTTGGAACTGGTTAAAAGGTACTTAAAGAAGGCATAAGTATTTTTGCACATTTTAATATCGCCTTAAATATAGATATCGCCGAGGGAACATTAACGCCGTTTAATTATTCACAGCTGCACAGTTGTCTTGATCAAATAGTTTAGCCATTCTGTTTTTCCTCTAGAGTAAATGCAACAAATACTGCCCACCATAACAAGTAATATTTCCGGTTGAATAAACCTAACGTTAATAATAATTACAAACCTTAATCTTCTCTGAACTTCTCTTGCCATGAAGCCACAGAGATAAAAGGACATACTCCGGGGTACTTGGTAAGTACGTTAAAAGGGTTACAGTTTAATACGATGCATACAGTAAATATGGGGCAATAGTACATCGCTAAGTTTAATTTTCTATTAAACTCATGGTGTTCAAACTATTGTGCTTACAAATTACATTTAGAAATTGTTAAACTCTTATTAACTCAATATATAGCATATGTGAAAAAAATTTAATGCTAGTAAAAATGTTATTACTTTCAATCCCCAGTATCAATGTTTCGTTATAAAACACAATTATTTTATTGCTTTATTTTCTTTATGAGTTTATAAATTGCAAAATATCAAAGTTAAAGAGAAACTTCCTGACTGTCACATATTAATTATTAGAAAACGTAGTATATGTTTTAAAAATACGCCATAAGAAAACGGAAACATATTTTTAGTTTGAGTAACACGCAAAGTCATAGTTAAGAAATATTCTCTCAGCTCTGTTCCATTTCTTTGTTTTCTCTTTCATGTTTATCTTGTATGTCGTGAATCTGCAAATGTTTAAAAGCACAATGAAGATAATTGATATTCAAACACAAGAAATTTCAATTGGAAACTAAACTATGTGCTATGACTTTTACAAAACATATATATATATATATATATATATATATATATATATATGTCTTCATTAATTCAGATATTCTCCAGAAGGTAATTCATACATCGTGAGTATTTTAGGTATTGAATAAGTGTGAATGGAATCGTTTGTTGGTTTTCCCACGAGATGACCTCATTTCCAGTAGATTTAATGCTGCCGATGTCATCTTTACAACACCCTGCAAAGACAAGCACATCTAGGGCTAGAGTAAAAGAGAAATAGTTTCTAATATTACGTACTAAACAACTTTTTGCCTCAAAATATATGCCTACACAAAAAATGTGAGAAGAAATCTGATAACAGAAGTAGGAAAGAAAGTGGAATATAAAAATCCTTTTGCTATCCGTTGTTAATGAGTGTAATGTAGTTTGTTTTTGTTAGAATGTCGATTTTTTTTTTGTAAAATAAACGAATGTTAATATGCAGATGCGTGCTCCTCAAGACAAATTTACATTTCCAGAAATCTCAGAGAACAAGGTAACATTCCTCCACACTTTACAAATGTAAATTTCTGACATTAAGAAATTGTAATTACTTAAATATATAATTTGAACTTATTTGCACTTGCATTTAAATAGAGTATGAAAAACTACAACATATTCATTTGGACATATTTTAGTTATTTATTATTTTCACAGAGATGAATCTTATATAAGATCGTTTAAAGTTTATTTGGGAATATATGAAAGATTGATAAAATATACCACAAACGGAAACAGTTGTAGTGGTTTTAAAAAATCTATTAGTTTTTATGTATTCTGATGCATGTTCATTGATATATACTATATGTTGGATTGTATGTTCATGACAGACATCTCGACATGTGTAGAATTCAGCACGCAATTTAAAGTGGCGCGTGCAAGAGAGTGGCATAGTGGCTACACGTGTTCTCTGTTGACTCGCCATTAGTAGCATGGCCCAGCTGAAAACACACCTGCTGTTTCGTGTGGTTCCAGGGATGAGAAGGAAATTGAAACTTAATTTGCACAACAAATGGGACTAACTTATAATGGCACCACATAATGCCAATTGAGCAACAGTAATCTTCATTCCGTAGCAATTTCCATGTAAAACGATGCGATCGCGTGTGATGAGACAGATGTGTTACACAGCCACCTTGCGCCTCTTACTGTCAAGTAGTTATCCTGAAATATAAGAAGCCTCTTACTTCGCAGGGACAGAATACGCTGTATTGTTTGTGGTATTAAGAATTATTTAATTGTACCAGCCGACCCGACTGACGTTGTCCTGTCGAATGGAAAATTTTCATTTTATTTCACATTCTATCTCAAAATGTGAGATGTGGTTGGAATGATATCAACTTGGAATCATGTTGTTTTTTTCATAAATTTATGTTACAATTGAATTAAATAAGAATTTAAAGTAAACATTCAAAACAAAGAAATGCTTCAATTTGAGTTGTTTGCTGTGGCATCAATTTTTCTTTCATTGCAATGCTTTATAATACACGACATTTTTGTTTTGTTGTCTGGTGCGTAAACGAACAAAGCTGATGGTTTTCCGACTCGGGAACAGGCGACATACAATTGACCTTGCTTGAAGCATGGATTTTGAAGGTTAATGCCGCAAACATTTAATGACTACCCTTGTGATTTGTTTATAATCATTGCGAATGCTAGCTGCACGGGAAACTGCAATAGTTTAAAGTCAAATGGCATGTCGGTCGGTCGGAAACATTGGGATTCGTGGTATTAAAACGTCTTCTCCTTTATACTTTCCTCTAAGAATTGTTGCTTCTATGACGTTGTTCATCAGATTTTTCACCGCAAGCCGGGTGCCATTACAAAGACGTGGTTGGTTGATATTTCTCAACATTATAATTACCGATCCAACTTTTAATTGGAGATTGTGAGGCGGCAATGCGGGCAATTCCAGCGATTTTAAAACTTTCATACGATAATTGACTACGTCATCATCTTGGCTAGTAACGAAATCTACCGATTTGTATGTAATCAATTCTCGAGAAATTTCTTTTTGAATCTTGAAATTTAATTCGTTGACAGCAATGTTTTTCGCAGCGAATATAGCACCTTCGTTCAATCAATCATGATTTTTGTAATTTTGAGCAATGTTTGGGAAATTCTTTGTGATGAATTTGGTCTTTGATTCGATGAACTGACAAAAATATGTGGGGAATATAATGCAGCCAGTCGAAATGTCAACTGAAATTTTGCCATTGCCAATGTCTAGCAATTGTTTTGAAAATACCGATGATTTCTCATTCGATGCATATCGGATTCATTTGCATTTTCTCTTTCATCTTGTGTACTTGTTAAACGTATTTGTGACAATCGATTCCGTTCTATTTCGTTTCGTTCTTCACGTTACTCTGCAGTTTGATTAGATCTTAATTTCATTTGGTTAGTAGCATTGCGAGTTCTGCGACTTAAATTGCTCTGTCTTATTGGCGGCATTGCAGTGTAATTAAATTATATCAATTTGATTCAATTACAGAAAAATAACAACAAACTTAAAAAGACTGAGTAGATTGCGATAAGCTAAAAACATAACCACAATTCAACTGACAGTATATAGCTGAATATCGCCAAAAAAAAAGTAAACTAAAAACATAACCACAATTCAACTGACCCTAAAAGGCTGAAGATCACGAAAAAAAGTAAGAAGAAGCAAAGTTATTTGAATCAACCATATAATGTCGCATAACTTGAATAGTGAATGACAACCGATAAAAGTTGAGATGAGATATTTAGCCATTTTATGCAAAGTCTTCAAGTACTCTTAAAACGTCAAATTTGTGACCAACACATTGATTTCCGCAATACGAGTAACTTTAGTTCCTTGTTACTGACGTTTTATTATTTATGAATTTTCTGTACTTAGAAAATCGTCATTCATATATCAAACAAGTGTAGTAAAATAAAAAACTTTATTATTCAAATAATGCAAATATATTAAGTCAGCTGCTTGCTTCAGNATCAAACAAGTGTAGTAAAATAAAAAACTTTATTATTCAAATAATGCAAATATATTAAGTCAGCTGCTTGCTTCAGTATATTGGAAACTAAGCGTGTTGTTAGACAGAGCCAAATATGGTATAAATGGACTGTTGTTTCATTTTCTTGCTGACTTGCTTGTACCGATAGAAGAGAAACACTTTGCTATCTAGTTACACTCGTTGGATTCAAATAAACACAAGAACTGACTGTTTAAAATCACCGATTACTGGAACTACGATATATATTGTTTCAGATTCTTAGGTGCAATGTAAACAGTATACGTTGAAATAGACATTATGAAGCAGGTTACTCGTTTGTCGGATTCATCGTGGACTTGTTATAGACAGACCGCAAGTTTTTGGCCAATGTCTCGCACAAATATGTTTCTGGGACTCGATGTGTCAACTCCTGTTGTTTGATTTAAGAACGTGACCAATNTCGATGTGTCAACTCCTGTTGTTTGATTTAAGAACGTGACCAATACACACTTGCGACACAGCACTTCACTTATCCACACAGGACAAACCACATAGCTTCAGATACTTTGCCTTGGTTCAGGAGGAAATTTTGAAAAATTTGGAATTGTTAGACTGGTGTGAGAGAGCAGGTAAATTTTTTATACGAAATTTATAATCACTATTGTAATTACGAAAACACTTGCAGGATGTTTATAATACAAAAATATATACAATATAGTCAATTTTTAATGTGCTTGTTTTGAAATATTAATATTGTTTTTAAAATAGGCATGTGTAATTTTAGAATAGTTTCTTTTTTTTACTCTGGATGTACCGATATACTAGTTAAGAGCTTAAGGAATTTAGAATAAATTTAAATTGTTCATATGCATGTTAAGTCTAATTTATTGTATGTGGAAAAAATGAAAATAGATATAACGAATATAAAAAAAATTGAGTATAAAAATGTATATAAAAAAAGACAGAAATTGGTTTGGGTGTATAGAAGGGAAGACTTATGTGATTTGTAATTCTTTGTAAGCAACATAGAGTGCGCGCTAGTGGCTGTCAAGGCCTAGTCATTCCTCTGTAATAGCACGACTACTTTATGTAATACCTTCTCGAATTATATCTCAATACAATAGTGTTTACTATTTAGACGCTTATTTTATGTAGATAATGTGACATGCCGTATTGTCCATGGAAATTTGCTGAGATGAAAGTAACAGGTGAACGTAAACCGCGCAACTAATGTGCAAGCAAAATACAGTGAATGTAACTAAATCCAGGAGCTTGGGAAAACTTGAGCGGGCGTACCACTCATCAAGCTGCAAATAAAGGAAGTTTAGCATCGCTATTATACGAAGTTGGGAACTTACCTACGCATTTAACCCTTTCCTGAGCAAATGTTGGAATTCTACAATGAATGAATAGGTTAATAAATTACTCTTCCCGCTTTCTCACTGAAGAGATACACTGGTAGGGTAAATTTTTGAATAATCTCGTTGTGTTTTCTTAAGCACTTGTGCACGAATTGTGGCAGCTTGTCTTAGTATTACGACTATAATTTCCCTTCCGAGTTGTCTTTCTGTCAAAGCAGAGAAACTTATTTCCTTCATAATTTCCTTGGGCAGGGAAAACCTCATGACGTGCCTTTAAATAATCTCGTCTATCTTCTGCTCAGGCGGGCGAAGAATCACTTACATTACATGTACATTTTTGCATCATGTACATTTTATTTTTATTAGGTTCTCAAAAACGATTCTTCGAGCATATCTAAGTACGTTTTCATATAAAAAGAATTTTTTAGCACCACTTACTCTAGCCTTGCATCTGATGAGCACATGTGCAAATAATTTAAACCGAAGACATTATAAAATATTGACATTATCTGAAGACCCACACGACCAACCAGAACAAAAATTCCTTTATTCTGTGAATGACCTCTCACAATAGATGCGCAGCTATCAAAGCAGGGAGATAGAAAATATTTTAAACCAAAACAAGAAAGATCACCATAATCCAACACCATAGATAAGTTACGTCAAAGAATGTTTCTTAATAATTTAATAGTATTAAAATTTACATAATACTATAAGTTATTACAGGTTAGCATCCGACATTTCGCTACAGTTTTTTGCAAGTAACCAGATTATTATGATGCCAATAATGACACTAGATATATTAGCCTCTATGCAGCCACTGTTAAATTTTTTATTCCTGATTGAAAGAATTTATAAATACTGGTCATAAGACACTTCAATAAACACATATAAATATGTAATTTTTATGAATATTTTGATACAATGAAGTATTTAAGCACAACCAATGATTTAACATCGTAATGATAGGAAAATTTGCTTAACAAACAAGTGTCAATTATAAATAGTTATGATATGTTTATAAACATTGGCTTGTTTCCTTACCGTAGAGTTTTTAATATGAAGCTGGTTTTTCAGATCTTCGATTTCTTGGGTAAGTGCTCCCAACTATAAAGAACAAATAGAAAACATGTTATAATAATAATTAATTGAAAAAATAAAAATGCACGATGGTAAAAGGGATCTATTATATTTTTAGCGTGCACTTCCGGAATTGTTGGGCGTCTCTGTAATTACATACCAAACAATCATCTAACAAATTACAGTTTTAATATTGCTGTGTTTACAAGTCGCTGATATAGACGCATACAAATGCTATCAGAATATAAAATAAATGGAAACACTATTACTGACATTATTTATGTACACAATTTACCTACTAACTTTATATTTAAATTTCGTTTAACGTGAAATATCTTTATAACTGGAGTTCTTTACAGCCTCTGAGCAGCCACAATGACAAACAAAACAAATACGGCGACTGCCGTAAGCACGCTAATACGTTCAGCAGATAAGCAACTTTGAGTAATTGCCGACTATAGACATTCTGTGTATTATACTTGTAATTGGGAGAGCGCTAGTAAGTACGTAGTGACGTCACAGGTAGGGCCAATTACAGCTTATGCATACTTGGAGAGAAATTCGGACACAGCTTGCATTCTCGCGCCATCACTAACGCCCAGTTACACAGCTTCTCACCGCTCAGTTCAAACAACACAACAGAATTAAACTAAGTTTTTTGCGAGAGTGAAACATAAATAAATGCTAAAGAAGATAATCCATGTCTCAAGGATATTAAACACAAAATACAAAAACCTAATTGTTGCGATTCTACACTACAACGATGCAAAACTTTCTAGGAAAACGTTTTGCCAGAATTTTGTATTCTCTTAGAACTATACCGAATTTAAGTATACAATTTGGTAACACAAATACACTGCTCGTAAAAACTAACGCTCGCACGATGCATGGGATATTTTAGAGAAGTAATGATTAATTTTATTAATACTCATGATCACAAAAAAAATTGCAACATAACCATAACATATGGAACTGGGGAATGCCGCCCGGTTATAATCAATAGAACATCGCACCTCCTCGCACTGCGATACATGCTGCAGCACTGTATGGTATGGAGCCCAGCAGACGCCGGCCGTTGTCCTGGGGCAGACGGGCCAACTATTGTTGGACTTTTTTTTAGAAATCCTGGATACTGAGATACGGTGGCAGTTGGAGTTTCAACTGGTCACACACATGCTCAACTGGTGACATGTCAGGTGAGCGTGCAGGCCAAGGTAGTGTTCAGACATGATGCATTCTGTTCTGGTCGACCGTGCCACGTAAGGTTGGCTTTATCTTACTGTAATATCGCACCAGGAATTCCGGCCATAAAACGGAGCAGATGCTGACTATATAACACTGGATAATTAATGTTCCACGTAATATAAAGACAGCGGATCAAATATTTTGGGATATGGCTCCTCCCTAGGTCAAAATGCCTGCCATGGGAAAGTGCCGCTCGATTGCGAGAATGGGATTGTAGCCTTCACCAGGTGTTCTCCACACCCGTGTAGTAGCATTCATCACTAAACACCTCACATCGCCAGTCTGGGGCCTTTCACATTGCTCCGGCTTGGCACACTGCAAACGATGAGCCGTTGTGACAGAGTTAATAGCAGAACACATAATGAGCGCTGGAATAGCATATTAGCCTCCGCCAGGTATAAGGAAAATGTCCGTGGACACACAGGAGCACTAACACTGGCCACTATCGCGAACCTGGTCACCATAGTATCCCTCCGCGCCTAGTTTACAATCCATCCATCCTCTCAACAAGTAGATGACCTCATTCGTCGTAAGCCTATTCTCCGTTTGTGCCTTTAAGTATACACTGCTCCCAACAGCATCGTGTAATATGAACGTAATGACCTACATGGTCGGCTCTATGATGATACTACCGCCCTGCCGTTATTTATTCTTCACTCTGTACACTTGCTTGGTATCGTCTGGTGTTTCTCGTGTTAATGAGGCGTCGACTACACCCAGGTGTCTACGACAGCTGGTCTGTGCTTGCAGCGTCACTGCTGGATGTGTGGTCATGTGCATACCAGTCAGTACTCTCGCTGTTTACGTCGTTTCATGGTTGTCACATGAACACTTCGTAGTGCGCTGTGTTCATTGTTTGGCTGTGTATTTCATTATGAACGCAACACTGAAGCAAGATACTTCAAGTTAGCGAAAATGTTATGTAATATTGCAATTTATTTTCTAGATTTACATTTAATAATATTCTTGAAAACTTCTTTTATCGTGTTAATCGTAAATTTTTGTCCCTTGCCCTCTTTGAGGAACTTATCTGCGATTCGCAGCTTGGCCGGCAGAGTGGAATTGTGTAATAACTTCAAGCGGCCCGTGGTGCCATCTCGCTGTAATTTTCACTAGTTATTGCCCCTTCTCCTGTCACTTCGCAGTAAGCTTTAGTGTGAGATGTTTTAACTCTCTTGTGAAGAGGACGAGCGATGAGCAGAGCATTTACTGTTCACATAAGCGCCTACCTCACATCGGGACACAGATGTAGTTCAAGTTACACGGATAAAGACTTTTGCCGCTTTCTTTCCTCTGCTGTATTCATTAGGACCTATTGTTGATGGTGACGAATTTGGTGTCTAAGAAAGTCGAGTGGAGTGAATCCGTTGGCGAAGACACACAAGTATAACGACAGAATTTCTCACACGAAGAATTTCCTAATAGCAGAATATATGTTGTAAGTTTCCACTTTTAAATATCGCTTGCTATAATATAACAGCGTATGTTAACTTTCTGCACATAAATGATAATCAAGTATGCTAAGATAACTTATTTTCTTGTCATAACTTTGTTTGCTCAAGTACTCACCAAACACGAAATTGAGTGAGAAAAGTGTTATCGACCAGTGCATTGTTACTAAGGCAGCAAGCGCCCTGTGCCCAGATTGATAAGATGGGCTGGATGCCGAGATGGAAGTTTGCCCATAGCATAATTATATACGAGCAAATTTATTGTACAATCCCAACTTTAAGCACATTAACTGAGGAGATTTTCTGTAAGTAGGCGCGTGTCTGTGTCCTTTGTATGAAGGTTGCGGAGCGCTTCGGAATGTTTTATTGAATATATTCATTAATTTAAGCATGTCATGCCAGAGTGTTGTGTGCATCAACTTCAGCAATTCGTTATTGCCAATAAAGACACCCACCACCACAAACCTTCACCGCCATTAAGAAAACGAGCATAATTTATTCAAACGTTTATGTATTGGTGTGCCAATAAATTAACGATAATAATACAGCGTGTCAATCAGTGCTATGTTCAGTGTATCGTTAGACAATGTTTTGTTTTGACCATCAGTAAAACAATGATATGTTTCAAGTTCAGATAGAGGTGGGCCTATCTGGCACAGGTGAAACGTAGAGTACTATAAAGACCCATAATGACCCAAATTAACCAATAATGACCCCAATAATGACCAATAAATAACCATTAAATTACCCATAATGACTCATATGTGACACAAAATGACTTAAATTGACCCATGAATGACACGTGACACATAATGGCCCGTAAGTTATCCTTGAAGACACATAATGACCCATATATTAAACCCCTTTTGTAAGAGGGTAGGGGGAATATAACAGAATATTCGACCCGCTCACATCTGCAAATACGAGTGTAAACATCCTTTCCTGAATAAAATATTTAACCTTTGTTGCGACGGGAAAAAGTAAAACATTTCTGCATATATATATATATATATGTATATACTCACGCACACGAAAACAAACTATGGTTACAGATAAATGGACGCCCATTACAGNATATATATATATATATGTATATACTCACGCACACGAAAACAAACTATGGTTACAGATAAATGGACGCCCATTACAGAAATAGGAGAAAAAATGTCCAATTAACAAAATTACGATATAACACTTCATACACCGAACAGTTATACATATTTATATTTCCGAATCAAAGCGTTTTTCTGAGGTGGAAAAAAAACCTATTTATTTTAGGATGTATTAATATTTGACCTTTAGAGGAAAAGTCTATTTTCAAAAACAAAAACTCAGGCAATTGAAAAAAATTAATAAAATCTTGTATCCTAATTTAATTTTTTTTAATTTACGAGTACACAATTAATAATATCAGAGCTTAATGCCGATTCTAAAATAGTCAGCAGTTTATTATCTAACTGCAGAGATACATACGCAAGTTGATTATGTTTCGTCCTATGCATGCCAGTGTATCTCTTAGACATACCAACGATACATTTTTGAACATCAGAAGAGAGATCTAAATCATCCATTATCGGTGTTCATTTTTGCGACAGGCTTTGTGCTCCATCATGCCCAGAAAGAGTTATGATGCTTGCTAGCATACTTGCGCTCTATCAGCACCTCGTGATGCAATACAAAGAAGCAAAATCTCGTATAATGCAAGTACATAAGCAATAGATTCACAAAAAAATATTATAAATACTCATGTTTACGAACATGAGGTGTTTTATCCATGCAAAACTAAAAAAGTACAAGGCTGCAGGAGAGCTTACTTAGGTCATAAGGCCTACTTCAATATGTGAAATTNCCATGCAAAACTAAAAAAGTACAAGGCTGCAGGAGAGCTTACTTAGGTCATAAGGCCTACTTCAATATGTGAAATTATGAAGATTTTGACACATCTTTTAAGGCACCCCATCGAAAATGGCACCCCTTGGCCCATTTTGAAACTATGACCTCTTCCAGGGTGTCAAATAAAAGGGGGACTGCAGTGGCTAGAGCTCTCGTTTCCCATCACGAGAATGCGTACATCATCCTTTCTTTTGTACATACGTTTTCGAACAGGATGTCCAAATAAACACCAGCCTATTTTTTCATTTGGCCTCTTCCTCACAATACAACGAAACAAGTTCGATTCCTGCCAGTGTCGCTTACAGATTTTCGCGATTTCATCCCTCATAAACATTCCTCCCTCATTTCGTTTGTTTGTCGAATAATACTCAGCCGAATTAAACCGCCTGACTAAGACATAATAATTTGCATTGATTAATATTCCCCGTGATCCTCTTTCGCGTTCAATTTTTCTCTAAAACAAATATGTGCATTCGATTTTATACACCACTGAGATATAAAGATTTTCAGTTTAGAAGTAGTATGAGGTTCTATAAATTATAATTGCAAAACTTAGAACACGTAAATCTGTTATCCTTCTTTTACATGCTATCAATATTTGTTTTTCTCTGATGTTTGCAAATGACGAATAGTACACAATGGCTTCATTCGATGTAACCCCTTTCCTTAAGTTCATAGAGTTCTTTAGTATGCATGGGAATCAAGTGTCTGGTCTATCAACAAATTCATTTGGGTATTTAAGAAATATGAAGTCGGTGTTCTTGTCTTAATGTCACTTTTTTAAGTATAAACAGTGAAGAGACGTGTAAAGACATAAAAATATCGCTACAGATTCACCGACAGCATTAACTTTATTATCGAATGCAGGCCCTTCTCTATTACGCAACTCTTCAAGCTGGAACGAAATCCCATATACTCTAAAGAAACATAGGAAAAATCACTCAGATGTGACTTATAACCTGTATTATTTACGGAATAATCACAACACACAGGACGCAACGTCGTTTCGATTGTGATTATCAGGAGTATTGACGTAGGAGCATGTCATGCAAAAATACTCTCCCTTTTACCTTGATATGAATCAACACGGAAAATTACCGTTAAAAAACAACTGCCATTGATACGAAGCACGATGGAAAAACACAGCATTGAATATTTACGTAACAATCTAATATGAAAACCTTACTGTCTGTTATAAAAGAGTTCAAGATCATATCACGAATATAAGATTGTAAATAAGCATCGACTTTGTTTTGAACAATGGCGATTNTATAAAAGAGTTCAAGATCATATCACGAATATAAGATTGTAAATAAGCATCGACTTTGTTTTGAACAATGGCGATTACGTCAGGCACATCCTCATGTTTGTTAATAATGCCTTGCACGCTTGGATGAAAACGAGCCCATGCCTACGCAATTGAATTTATTATCATCAGTCCTTCAACATAGATAAAGTAATTCTTTATTCCATTAAAATACGGAGCAATAAATGGAAGCCCTATTCCCGACGCATAAATGTTTACAAGTTTTTTTTTAACACTGCGATAATCACCATCCCAGAGAACCACGAATTATAGAGGAGGAAATTAGGCATCCTTTCTGTAATGATTGTTTCGCACCGACACAGGACCGGACACGCTCAATACTTCACACAATTCTTTCGACAACAGTTGCATAGCTACCAGAGAGCACGCCTCCCATCAAGGCGACCTAGGTTCGATTCCCGGTGGGGGTCGTACCTGTATTTTCGCGCATGTGGGAAACGTGATTGATGTTGTTGCCAACATTATCACCCGTGATGGACATGGCGTTGTACGGCAGATTTTCTCGGGGCACTTCACCTTCTTCACCTACGTAAACGTCCTCAAACGTTTCAACTGCTAAGCTCTCTCTCTCTCNTTTTCTCGGGGCACTTCACCTTCTTCACCTACGTAAACGTCCTCAAACGTTTCAACTGCTAAGCTCTCTCTCTCTCAACACAAAACACACTGTTTCACCTGAAAAAAATTTACTGGTGCGGGCCGGTGGGCCAGGTCGCTCATTACGATATTTTCGTGCTTTAAGAAAATCGCTTAGTACCAATGTTAATCAACGCAGATCACTGACGAATAGTAATCGAAGTGTGAAAATATTTCAATTTATCAAGTCAGCTGTCGGAAACGTAGTTGAACCCATACGTTTACCTGTAAAATACACTGAAAGCCAGAAAAACTCGTATATGCGTGCGTATGCAAATACCAGAGGTATGGAAACAATCAGAGTAACCCGATGCGGTCGTCAGCGCCTATATAAGACAACAAGCGTCTGGTAAAGTTGCTAGATCGGTTACTGCTGCTACAATGAACGGTTATCAAGATTAAAGTGAGTTTGAACGTTGTGTTATAGTCGGCGCACGAGAGATGGGACATAGCATCTGCGAGGTAGCGATAAAATTTGGGTTTTCGCGTACAACCATTTCACGAGTGTACTGTGAATTTCAGGAATCTGGTAAAACATAAATTCTTCGACATCGCTGCGGCCGAAAAAAGGTCGTGAACGAACGGGACAAACGACGACCGACGAGAATCATTAAACGTGACCGACGTGCAAGCCTTTCTCAAATTGGCGCAGATTTCAATGCTGGGTCATCAAAAAGTGACAGTGTGTGAACTATTCAACGGACCATCATTGAAATGGGCTTTGAGAGCCAAAGTCTTACTCGTGTACCATTGTTGACTGCACGACACGAAGCTTTACGCCTTATGTCCACCAAAACCGCCAATGGACTGTTGATGACTGGAAACACGTTCCTGGTCTGATGAGTCTTAATTCCAATTGTATCGGGCGAATGGACATGCACGGGCATGGAGACATCCTCATTATTCCGTCGACCCTGCATTTCAAACGGGAACTGTTCAAGCTGGTGAAGGCTCTGTCATGGCATGGGGCGTGTGCAATTGGCGTGAATTGGACCTCTGATATGTCAAGATACGTTTCTGACAGGTGACAGATACGTAGGCATCCTGTCCGATCACCTGCACCTATTGATGTCCATTGTTCATTCCGAATGACGTGGACAATTCCAGCACGACAATGAGACACCCCACACGTCGAGAGAAGATACCGAGTGGCTACAGGAACACTCTTCTGACTTTAGACACTTCCATTGACCACCTAAATCACCAGACATAAACATTATTGAGAATATCTGGGATGCCTTGCAACGTGCAGTTCAAAAGAGATCTCCACTGCCTCGCACTCCTATGGATATGTGAACTGCCCTGCAGAATTCATGGTGTGAGTTGCCTTCTTCATACCTTCAGACATTAGTCTAGACCATGCCACGTTCCTATTGCGGCACTTCTACGGGCTCGTGGGAACCCTACACGATATTAAGATGATGTACCATTTTTTTTGGCTATTCAGTGTATATTGAGGTTCTAGGAATTTGTCGGCTGAGAATCAGGCTGATCATCACTCAGAAAGAAGAAGCGGTCGTCCATGGGAAGACATTTGCTCGTTTAATACAGAAATAATATACAGATGATATATATATATTTAAAAAAAACCTACGAATACCGTGAGAAAATCTTTATACACTGTTCACAGCAGCAATACCCCAGAGAATATCTAATAACAGAATATAATATAACTTATGCATATTTGATATGCCTATACTCATATGATATGGTAATATAACAATATTTGCATATTATAAGGTAGTAAAATATGTATGCATATTCAACGGTAGTTTAAAAATAAATGCCTAAAGAATATAATACTTTAACATAAATATATTCTAGTACATATGTGACGTTATTTGCTGGTATTATATTTTCTCTGGTCCCTAGCTGGTGTTAAGAGAGAATAAGGGTTTTATCAGGGTGCCCCCACATTTTTTTTTATATACATAATACATCTGTATATTATCACTGTATGAAACGGACAAATATCTTCCTATGGACGACCGCTCCTCCATTCTGAGTGTTGAGAGGACTGATTCTTGGCCGACAAGTTCCTAGAACTTCGAAATTTTTAACTGGAAATCTGGGTTTGCGACATCTGAATAAAAAAAAACTTAATTTTTTTTACACCTCGGTTACTTTTCGTCAGTGATATCATTTGATAAACATTGGTAATTACCGACTTTCCTAAATCACAAAACATCGTGGTGGGCGGCCCACACATTCTCACCATTACATTGTTTTTAGGGGGCAGCACGTGTTTTGAGTTGAGAGAGAGCTTAGTATTTGAAATGGGTGAGGACGTTTAGGTCGGTGACTAAGGTGAAGTGTCACGAGAATGTCTGTCGGACATCGCCAAGTCCATCACGGGTGATACTGTTGGCAATGGCATCGATCAGGTTTCCCACATGCGTAAAAAAAAGGTGCGACCCCCGCCTAGATCGCCTTGATAGGAGGCGTGCGCTCTGGTAGCTGTGCAACTGTTGCCGTGAGGGTGGTGCGAAGAATTAAGCGTGTCATGTCCTGTGTTGGTGCGATATAGTCTTTATAGAAAGGGTAGCTTATCTCCACCGCCACGTTTCGAGATTCTCTGGGATGGTGATGATCGCAGATGTTGTTACATAGAGCTTGCTATCGACAGCAGTAGTAATTCAACGATTATTTCCAGAGTCGATACATATCAGGCTTCATGAAAGGCTATTTTTGGTTGTAATGCTCCCTCTTCAATGGCCCTGATAATCGCAATCGAAGCGATGCTAGTTTGGTAGCTTACACGCAGGACTAAATTTAACACTTATTTAATGGTGCCTGCGACACTCAACAATTACTAACCACAAGTTGTATATGATGAATAGTGACACTAAAGTGAGGTATGAGTTTCGCAGTTTGATTACCATCCCGGGTTTTCTAACTTTTTTTAATGATGTATGGCCGCGAATTTCTGACTCTGAGACGTGTTCATACGCAGCAGTAATGCATTTTTTTGCTATTCTCTATGGAGAAGCATGGCGAAGCGATATGAGCTCAAGATCCAAAACCATAAATAATACATAATTTTCCTTAGACTTATAAAAAGATTAGACTGTTTCCGAAAAATGTTGGAATGTTTAGAAACGTGGATGTGTTTTATTGTATATACATAAAATTGACTGAAAAAAGAAGTCGAATTAAATAATTGATAGCGTAACAACATAGAGCCATGGAATCACGCAAAATAAAAAAAATGGTCTGAAACCAAATTATGGAATAGTGTTGCCCTAAGCGAATAACAATGTTAACATTACTTCTACTCCCCAAAGTCGGTAGGCATCATTCGTGAATTACACTTCCCACTAATGAACAATAGACTCTACGCCTACTGGGGGCTGTTCACTCTCCCACAGACCTGAAGCACGTGACCAACCGACATACAATACACATTCTGAAACCAGTATATACAACGTGTTTCTACAACATGGGTACAAACTTCCGCAGTCTGTTTCTGAGGAAAATATATTACTGATATGAAAGGACCTCTTTTTTCGTAAAGTGATAACTAAGGGAGCTGTGTAACCCTGAAAAATCCGCATATAAATAGCCATACCTAGTTTTGTGGTTTGCCTACATGTTTGAATTTTCAAAATGAATTATCTCACAAATGGTTCACCTGAGTATGTTCCAACAAGACGACGTTTTTGTTAATTCAGACGTGCTAAATAACAGGAGTCTTCAAAAATTACGTAGAACTAATAATTAACGAATTTTGATGGAAGATTAGGTGGCCAACAGCCGTTTCCAACAAGAACGGGAAAAATATTATCAACCACGTTTATACAAAACACTATTCACAGATTTGTTGCTTCACAAGTCTTTTATAATATTTAGGCTTAAGGCTGTTTATCACCGAAATAATAATAATTTTATATTCGTAGGCATAGCTTACAGGTACTAGTTCCTGGTATTACAAATGTTACATTTCATAGTTTTTGCACCATTCCATGTCACAATTACGAAGTTTGTCATTTGGAGTCTTACACACAAAACAAACGTAAACATAGACACAAAACTCAACAAGAGTAATTTATATAGACGCAATTTTTAATTCATTTTAATATGCTTTCAGCAAAATTAGTTTTACAAAATGAAATAGACGGCTACAGATAAAAAAATATTCTAAACTTTCCTTTCTTTGAACAATATTTGAAAATTGCAAAAATATTTCTAAGCGTGATTAGACAGATATATTTAAGTTTCACAAAGTATGTTATTTAAATGAAACTTTTTTCAATACGGCAAATTATTTAATTTTTTTTTACGAGTCCTAAAAGCACTAAAATTATGGTTTGGATACCTTTTGAAAACAAACATGTTGTCTGAATATTTTTTTGTTGATGAAATAGTACTTTAAAGTAACAGTATTGCCTACGAATATAAAAACAAAGGTTTTTTGGTGCCCGGCATTTTTTAATGCATAGTGAACTTACTCTCCTCGAGAAAGAAAACCGTTAGTCATTTGTGTGTTATTTCGGTGACGTCAGTCCAAGGGAAACTATAGTATGTTTAATAACGGTAACCTTTGAGGGCTAAAGGTGATAGCATATTGCATATTTAAGCTGTTGCTTTGAAATTTACACAAAAAACTCCTTTATGCATTACTGTAATCGTGGAACTATATTGTTTGACTATTCTGTTTACAAGTTCTGACTTATCAAACATGATTGTTTGGTTTCGTCTAGCAGAATTTTAATGGTGCAGATTGAATAATATGTCATATACCTATCAATTGTTAAAACGAAGAAAATCATAAATAAGTATTAAATTATATATGACGCCNATATGACGCACTATGACTACAATATTGCACTGCAAATATTAACGATAACGTTAACTTTAAATAGACTTAAATATCATAATTTAAGTTATATTTATGATACTAATAATAAACGTACCTTTTCCAAATTCTGTACACTCTCTCTGGATTTTGCCTCAAATTTCACTTGCAGATCATTCAGCTACAACAATATACAACAGAAAACAACACAAAAAATTATTTCGAAAATAAACTTTTTAATTTTATTATATTTTGATACTTTGTTATTTAACAGATGAATATAAAACTTGCAAATAGATAAATTAATGTGATTTTTATTGCTGCCTCCTTTAAATAAAACATATATTTAATTCAAGTTTTAAATATCAACGCAGTAAAATATTTGATATTTTAAATAACAAAGGATCTGAACTTTGGTCTCAGGTATCATATGGCCAGGAATTTTGTTACACAAATTTAGTTCAGTACACAATTGCCAGTTTAAACAGCAGAAGAAGGGTATTACAAGTAGACATACAAATGAAGGTATTAAAGTGGAATGTACAGTGTCGAACACCGATACATTGGTAATGATATTATCCACTTCATTTCCCCAAGTGTTGCAGTCTAGTTCTCGGTTACTAGCACTTGTGTAGCTGATGTTACCGTCCGGAATTTATGAGGAGTACTGCTTCGTGGTCTAATACATCTTGCAAAATATATCTTCACTCGCTGGTCACCTCAGATAAAACAAATTCAATCTTGTTCCGAAACAATCAAAAAGCAGATTAGAAAACAGCGGGAGTTATTATTTACAGTTGAGATAAATCAGGACATTCAGAAAAATACATTATCCTAACATGACACTACATATTTCTGACAAATGAAAAATTTAATTTTAATGTTATTATCGACATGTGTGGAAAAAAAAAGGTTTATATATAAACATAATATGCAATATTTATATGGAAGGTGTTTAAATAACAACAAAAATATGCACGAATATATTTTTGTACCCTTGTGGAATGAAGTGTTAAGAACTTAGACGGAGGCGTAGAAATTAAATGATACTGCACACCTTAACTTACACAGTTACAGGTGATTCAAACGGAAATTAATGGAACAAAATCCAAATAACTGGTGTCAAATGTAACACTCTAAAAAATTCTTTGTACTTTTACAAGAAAAATCCTTGGAAACCCAGTTACCAGGAAACTCCTTTTTAAAACTACAAACCGTTTTCTTCTAAAATCTGCAAAATATATATTTGTAATATTACAAATTCTAGCCTTGCATTACCTTTAACCTACATTTTTAATAACTAGACATAATTTATTTTTTTCTTGTAAAAAAATGTGGTAAATTATTAACCGCGAATAATAGAAAAAAACTTTCAAAATATAACTTATAAAAATAAACTTTGCCAGCATAGTGAATAGAACCCACACCCCTTGTCTAACTACGCCACAACCTTAACCATAAGACCCACTTAACTTGCTTCCGTAGATTTTATTTATATAAATATTATATACCTGCAAGTTATACAAAATGTTAACTAAAACATTAACGTTTCTGTTGCAGTTATGTAACAATATTTATACCTACTTCTTCAAATAAGGAAGTAATATTATTAAGAATAATACATCTTGTTTCGATTACTACTCAAGAAGCGAGGCCGGGTAAGGCGGGAATGTGGTCAACTACTATTATTAAATCAATGTTCACAAACTACGGCGACTGTAACGCAACAACCGAGAATTCAGGAATCTGCACAAGTATGCACAATATCAGGGTCTGGGAAACATAGTGTGTTAGTGGCAATTTCATCAACATCTTACTGCAGTAACCCCACACAGGATACAAGGGAGAGCCAATAGGAATCAAGGATATTGGAGAAGGTTAGTGTGAAGGAGAAGTGTGGTGGAGACGGCGGCTAAGGGTCGGAGTGTCATTCGGCGTCGGTCCTCCCTGAACGGCGTCTCCGAGCGGCGATTGGTGGTAAGTGTCTTACACTAGGGTAAGAGAGCGAGCCCGAGCCCTTTATATTCTTGTTCTCCAAATACAGATTGTCCTTTACACCTACCTCCATCCCTAGCCCCACTAACTACATCACGCTGTAATTATTGCATGTTGAATCAGTACTGTTCCTCTTATATATTTAGTTGTACTTAATTAATTATTCTCTGACTTTGTTTCATGAACTGCGTGAAATATATTTTCTTAGGGAATTATANATTAGTTGTACTTAATTAATTATTCTCTGACTTTGTTTCATGAACTGCGTGAAATATATTTTCTTAGGGAATTATAACAATTTACTGTATTTAATTTTAAGAGTTCTGTGTAGCTAGGAAACATTAACAGTTAATGAGTAATATGGTCACGATTGATTGAAATTTTCGTTTTATTATCACTATTTATATAATTTTGGGTGTTTTGCATTATTTAAATTTAGAGTATATTTTTATTTTTCATGCAACTTTACATTAAAACACCCATAGTTTTCACACACACATCTGTATATGGTTTTACTGTGTTGAGAGTCCGCCGTAACGCTGAAGCTCGTGAATACGGTCAATATTCTACAAACAATTCTTGACGTCTATTACGAACTCAGCCTGTAATTTTACAAACGAACAGTTTTACAAGAGAAATCCTTGTATAGTTATAAGCATTTGTAAAAATTACAAACAATTCCCCAGTAAAAATTACAAAAATTATTAACAGTGTATAGCAGATTTTATTACAAAATTTGTACTTTATATACTACCTCTCTACACCACTGCGGCGGTTGAAAAAAATGTAGGATGTAATCATATTAAGAGTACCAATTAAGCGGGATAGTTCCCCGCCATTTGGATTTTCCCTTTTTTGCTGTTAGTTTACTTTAAATTAATTTAAGTGTTTCCTCGACATGGTACAGTATATTTCTTCTTTAATGTTTATCGAATTGTTACTTCTATATTACTGATATAGANGTGTTTCCTCGACATGGTACAGTATATTTCTTCTTTAATGTTTATCGAATTGTTACTTCTATATTACTGATATAGATTTTCTTAATTTATAACTGCCAGGAAGACGTGATTTTTCTTTGCCTGCAATCCCATATGTTACGGAAACCAAGTAANTATAACTGCCAGGAAGACGTGATTTTTCTTTGCCTGCAATCCCATATGTTACGGAAACCAAGTAATAGCGACTTTATAAAATGTACGAAACTGTGCGCAATATCCTGTTTGCAGTAAGCCTAATAAAATCCTTGTAATACAGATAACTGAGAAAATTCCCTTTATCCGATATGTCGGGGGCATTTCTGCCTTAAATTATGTAAGTCACTATTTTCAGGAAAGTATTCTCTTAATTTTTGGGAAGACATGATACTTAACTTTATCTTAGGGGAGTTTTTCCACCTCTCAGATGTTGTTGACCAGATGTTTAACATACCTTATGCACGTTACGCTCGTTTTCCGAAGTCTTGTTGTCCAGTAGTATTTGCAGGTCACCAACCTCCAAATGTTAAACAGGAAGTACAACTTTACTTTTATGTTATAACTTTCTTATTGACATTGATTAAAGGGAATTGTATGCATATTAAAACTTTCATGTGTTTCGTTGGAACCTGTTAAAAGCTATTTAAAGTGGCCAAATCTATTTTTGTACATATTAGTATCGCCTTTGGTACATAGATTACCGAGGGAATTTTAACGCCATTTAATTCTTCACAGCTGCACAGTTGTCTCGAACAAATAGTTTAGCCAGTCTGTTTATCCTCAAGAGTAAATTCAACAAATACTGCCCACAATAACATGATATATTTCCGGTTGAATTAACCTATCGTAATTAATACTTACAAACCTTCATTTGGTCTGAACGTAACAAGAAATATGCCCTGATACTACTAGAGTACGAACCGTACAGTAAATATGGGGGAATGGAACAGTGCCAAGCCTTAATTTACTTTTAACAGATGGCGTTTAAAACTATTGTGCTTAAAAATTAGAGTAACAAAATGTTAAACTCATAAAAATTTTATTTATAGTATTTGTGGAAAATTTGTTGTGCTAGTAAAAATATTATTGTTTCCAAGTCTCACTATCAAAGTTGCTTTATAAAATGCACTTATTGCATTGCTTTCTTTTCTATTTGAGTAAATAAAAAGTAAAATGAAAAACTAAAAGAGAAACTGCCTAAATGTCACAATTTAATTATTATATTACGCAGTACATGTAATATAATAGAAAATACGTAATAAGTAAACGGTATACGCGTTACAGTTTGAGTAACACGCAAAGTTAAGTTAACATATATAACATATATTCTTGACGCTTTTTTCAAATTCGTTGGTATCTCTTTCATGTTTATCTTGTATGTCGTGAAATCCGCAAATGTTTAAAAGCCCAATAAAGATATTAAAATTGAAATTCAAACACAAAAAATTGTAATTGCAATATAACTATGTGCTATTAGTTTTACAAAACTAAATATATTTACGTCTTCATTAATTTTCAAATGCACTCCAAAAGGTAATTCATATATCGTGAGTAATATGGGTATTGAAAAAGTGTGAAGGGCAATCTTTTTAGGTTTTCCCATGAGATGAACAAATTTCCAGTGGACTTAGTTCTCCAAAAGTCATATTTACATCAAACCATAAAGACAAACACATCTAGGCTTTCAGGAATAGGGAAGTCATTTTTAAAACTACGTATTAAATAACGTTTTGCTCAAAATATTTGCATACACAAAAAAGTCAGAAGAAATCTAATAACAAATGTAGGAATAACAAGTGGAATTTAAAATCCTTTTGCCATGCGTTGTTCATGAGCGTAATGTAGTTTATTATTGTTGGACCAGTCGTATGTTTTTTTGTGAAATAGACAGTTGTTAATATGCAGCTGCTTGCTTCTCATGACAAATTAACAACTACAGTTATCTCAGAGAGCAAGTTTACCTTCCTCCACACTTTACAAATGTAAATTTCTCACATTGCGGATTTGTAAATACTGGTTATGAAAAACTACAACACATTCACCAATTTGTTAATTTTTATGTGTTTTGATATATGTTAATGTATTAATAATGTCTGAAAGATTTAAAGTTCATTACAGACGTCACAACATGTGTAGAAATCAGCGGGCAATTTAAAGTGGCGCAAGGAAGAGAGTTATACAGTGGCTACATGTGTTCTCTGTGGACACACCGTTAGTAGCATGGCCCAGCTGAAAACACACCTGCTGTTTCGTATGTTTACTGGGATGATAAAGAAATTGAATCAACTTTTGCCCAACAAAGAGGCCTACAGTAAAATGGCACCGCATCATGCCAATGGACCAACAATAATCTTCATTCCGCAGCAATTTCCACGTAAGGCGATGCGATCCGGTGTGATGAGACAGATGTGTTACACAACCACCTTGCGTCTCTTACTGCCAAGTAGTGATTCTTAAAGACAAGAAGCCCCTCCCTATACAGGGACAGAAAACGGTGTATTGTTTGTGGCGTCAAGAGTTAGATAATTATATTATACAAATATCTACATTCATTAATTCATGNGGTGTATTGTTTGTGGCGTCAAGAGTTAGATAATTATATTATACAAATATCTACATTCATTAATTCATGGGTCTTGTTCTGTCTAATTACATGTATTAAAATTAATACATATTAAACCATTTTATGCAATGCTTTCAAGTACTTTTAAAACTTCAAATTTGTTACCAACATGTTGATTTTCGCGATACGAACACCTTTATTCATTTGTTACTGATGTATTATTAAGTTTGAAATTACTGTATTCAGCAAATCGCCATTAATAAATCAACCTTGTGTAGTAAATGAAAAAAATATTATTATTCGAATGATGCTTATATATTAAGTCAGCTGCTTGCTTCAGTATTTTGTGAAATTCAGCATTCTGGTAGACAGAGCCAAATAAGGTATTAATGGACTGGTGATTCATATTCTTGTTGTATTAGTTGTAACGATAGAAGTGAAATACATTGTTATCTTGTTACGCAGACTGGATTTAAATTGAACACAAGTATCTACTGTTTATAAGCCCGATTACACGAACCTTGATGTAAAATGTTCAAGATTCTCAAGTTCAATGTACAGAGTTTACTTTGAAAAAGACACTAAAAAGCAGTGTTATTTTTGCCACTTTGATAGTGAACTTCATGTAGACAATCCGCAAGACTTTCGCCCATATCTCGCACAAATATATTACTGGGACTCGATGTGTCAACGCCTGTTTTTTAATTACAGAACTTGAACAACACACACTTGCAACACAGCACTTCACTTATCCTTACAGGACACAACACAGGACACACCACATAGTTGCAGATACTTTGGATTGTCTCAAGAGGACATTTTGAAGTATCTGGATGTGTTGGACGGGTGTAAGAGAGCAGGTAAATATTTGAAACTAAATTTTTAAAAACGGTTTTAAAGACGAAAACTTGGACATAAATTTTTATAATATGTAAAATATATACAATATAGTGAATGTTTAAATGTACGTGTTTCGAAACATAAACAATTTATTTTTAAGCCACATGTAATTTTGGAATAATTTTCCTTTAATCTGGCTGAACTCATATACTAGTTAAGAGCTTTAGGGACTAAGCTTTAATTTAAATTGTTTAGGTTGCAAGTAAAGTTCATTTAATTGTATGTGGAATATACGATTTCATTAAATGTCATTTCAATTCACTCAATGCAAACGTAAGTAACGTGGTGTTGAAAGATAATTTTTTAAGTATGGAGACAATATAAATAACGAATATCAACAAATTGAGTATAAAAATATAAAAAATTGTAACAAATTTATTTGGGTTTTCAGAAGGGAAGATTATGGCGATTTAGAATTCTGTGTTAGCAACATAGAGTGCGCGCTAGAGGCTGTCGAGGCCTAGTCGTTCCTCTGTAATAGCACGACTACTTAATGTAATGCCTTCCTTTATTATATCCCAATACAATAGTGTTTTTACCAAAACAGTGAAGAATTATAGTTTTTAATTTTAACTTTATAATATAGGATCACAAAAATTTGTAATAGCAATAAACTAATATTTAAACAAAGTTTCCCATATACAGGATATATCTAAATTAGACCAACTAACTTCGGCTGCAAGTCAGTTACGAAAAAATGAAGTGAAAACATATACACGACACGTGGTCGACAGTGAATCCTGAGGACGGTACTTATCTTTGACGTTGGACCTGAAACACGAGTGCATTACTTATACTGGTGGAACACTGAGTTTGTGGATAATATATAATGGTAATTGTGACATATATGTTGTTACTCCAATTTTTAAATCCTTATTATGCTACAGCTTTATGGAGAGATTTTCGAAATGAAGATAGGAACCGTAATTATTTCCGCGATAATATTTTATTTCAGCAACAGAAATGTGTTGTGATGTGTACAGATCTTTGTCCAGTTATAAATTATCTAGACACTTAATTTCCCATCTTTAATTTATATTCAATATTTGTATAATCTGGTGTTCCAGGTTCAACTTCAAATGTGTGTACCACTCTTAAGATTCAGTTTAAACTATTAGTTGCGTATATGTTTTCTCCTTAAATTTTTGTGACTAACCCGCTGCCGAAGTTTGTCAGACTTAATAAGATGCTTTCTGTATATTTCTGTCGCAGCTGTACGTACGGGATTTGGGGAAAAAGGTGCCAGGAGGGGGAGAATCAGATATGCCAAACTTTACGTCCCTTTTCAAGAATTAACTTTGTTACAGAAATGTTATATTATTTTGTGTTTTGATACTGAACAGCAATGTTATATTCAAAGTTATTCACCTTAAATTGAGTTACAAAAAATATATTAGACTTAAATTGATATAATTCTGACATGTTGATGAGACAAAAAAACATAAAAACTGCAGATTGTAATATTCACTGTAAAGTTCCCCCGGCCACAGCAAAGACTCCTGCATACACATCTGCAGCCGGATATGAGAAGCACTGCTTGACTTTTATAACTTTTCTGTCATTCATAAGATCATATTAATTCCATATAAATATTAACTCTGCGTCTCTTATTTAACGACTATTTTACATATGAAGAACGTTTGGTTTAACTTCTCTTAAAAATATTTATTTACTAATTATTCAGGAGGCTATTGCAATTCGAATCCTGCAAAACCATCGTAATACACAGAAGTACATACTTTTACTTTCATAATTTTCTCGTAGCGTCCTAAACTGTAATGTAAGTTTTCAACCTATACTCTGTACGGAAATAATACCACTTATCAAGTTGCAAAAAAAAAAAATTATCATCGTTCTTATACAAAGTTGGGAAGTTACCTACGCATTTGACTCTTTCCTGAACAAATGTAGGAACTATACAATGAATGTATAGGTGAACAAATTGATGTTCCCGCTTTATAACTAAACGAAAACACTGGTATGGTAAATTTATGAATAATGAATTGTGTGTAAGCACTTATGCACGAATTTCGGATGCTTTTATTAGTATTCTAACTATAATTTTCCTTCTGAGTCGTGTTTCAGCAACTTATTTCTTTTCACAATTTCCTTGGGCAGGCAATACCTCGTGACGTGCATTAAAATAAACTCAACTAATTTCGTGGCCGAAAAATTATTAACATTAAATGTACATTATTGCATCATGTACATTTTTCTTCATTAGGTTTTAAAAAACGAATCTTCAAGCATATCTAATCATTTCTTTTATACAAATAGAATTTCTTAGCACTGGTTTATTCATGCTTTGCATCTGATGAACTCACATGAAAATAATTTAAACCGAAGCCATTATACAATATTGACATTTTCTGAAGACCCACACGACCAACCAGAACATAAACACATTTACTCTGTGAATGAGCTCTCACAATAGATACGCAGCAATCAAAGCCGGGAAATAGAAAATATTTTAAACCAAAACAAAGAAGCACACCACAATCCAACAGCATAGATAAGTTACGTCAAAGAATGCTTCTTAATAATTAAATAGGATTAAAATTTACATAACTCCGTAAGTTATTACAGGTAAGCATTCTACATTTAGCTACCGTTTTCCCCAAGTAACCATATTATTATGATACTAATAATGACACTAGATATATAAGCCTCTAACAGCCACTGTTAATTTTTTTTTTCTGATTAAAAGGGGTTATATATACTGATCATAAGACTATTAAATAAAACTTATAAATATGAAATTTTTATTAATGTTCTGATACAATGAATTATTTAAGCACAACAAATGGATTAGCATTCTTGTGATAGGAAAATTTGCTTAAAAACAAGTCTAAATGATAGATATCTGAAATACGTTTATAAATATTGGCTTGTTTCCTTACCGTATGGTTTTTATTGTGAAGCAGGTTTTTCAGATCGTCGATTTCTTGGGTAAGTGCCTCCACCTGTAAAAAACAATAAGATGTCATGTAAAACAATAAGATGTCATGTAACAATAACAGTTAAACGCAAAACTAAAAATAAACGATTCAAAAAGGGCACTATTATTCTTTTAGCGTACAGATCTGGAAACGTTGGGCTCTCTATAATTACATACCAAAAAAAACAACTGTCGAATTACATTTTGAATATTGCTGAGTTTTACAAGTCGCTGATATAGACGCATACAAATACTTTCAGAATATTTAATAACTGGAAGCACTGTAACTGACATTAAATATGTACACAGTTTATCATCTTACTAAATAAATACATTTCTTATAACATAAAATATTCATATAACGGGCGTCCTTTATAGCCTTTGAAGAGTCGCAATGACAAACAAAAAAAAAACGGCTACCGTATATCCTCTATGTACTATATTTGTTATTGTGTCAGCGCTAGTATGTTCGTAGTGACGTCAAAAGTAGCGCCAAGTATGGTCTTATTATTACTTGGAGAGAGATTCGGACGCAGCCTGCATTCTCGTGCCATCACTCGCGCCCTGGTATGCGGCTTCTTGCCACACAGTTTAAACAACACTACAGAAATAAACTAAGCTTTTTGCGGGATTAAGACACAAATAAATGCTAAACAAGATAATCTATGTCCCCAGATTTTTGGAAGCAAAATACACAAAACATAATTAACGTCATTCTACACTACGACGTTGGAAATTTTTTTTGGAAAACCGTTTGCCCGAATTTTGTATTCTCTTAGAACTATATTTTCCACGGAATTTAAGCGTACATTTTGGTCACAGAAATACACTGCTGATCAAAAAACTAACGCTCACAGTATGCATCGGATGCATCTGAGACTTTAAGGAAGTTATGATTAATATTGATAATACACATTATAACAAAAAATTGCAGCGGGACAATTAGATATGGATCTGTGGTACGCTGTCCGGTCATCTTCTATAGTACATTACTCCTCCTCGCACTGCGATACATGCTGCAACACGTTATGGTATAAGTCCTAGCAGACGCCGGCTGTTGTCCTGGTGCAGACGGGCCCACTATTGTTGGACAGTGTGTTCCAAATCCTGGATACTGAGGAACGGCAGGCAGTTGGAGTTTCAACTGGTCCCACACAAGATTGACTGGTATCATTCCAGGGGAGCGGGCAGGCCATGGTACTTTTCAGACATTATGAAAGCAGTTCTGGGTGACTGTACAACATGCAGGTGGCTTTGTCCTGCTGGAATATGTCACCAGGAAAACCGGCTACAAAACAGAGCAGATGTCAGTGAATGATGTGGACCATTTACCACTCGACCATTAATGTTCAATGAAATATGAATAGAGTAGATCGGATACTGTAGGCTATGGCTAGCTAGGCCATAATACCTGACATGTGGAAACANAATGAAATATGAATAGAGTAGATCGGATACTGTAGGCTATGGCTAGCTAGGCCATAATACCTGACATGTGGAAACAGCCGCTCGACTACGACAATGGGACTTCTATGTTGTGGTCCAAGACAGGTGTGGGCACGCGCTACTGGTCAGGCCGTAACGAAGTAGCATTCATCACTAAACACCTCACGTCGCCAGTCTGGGGCTTTCCACATTGCCCTGGCTTGGCACACTGCAAACGGAGCACCGTTGTGTCAGAGTTAATANTCGCCAGTCTGGGGCTTTCCACATTGCCCTGGCTTGGCACACTGCAAACGGAGCACCGTTGTGTCAGAGTTAATAGCAGCACACAAATTGAGCGCTGGGGTAGCAGATTCGCCTCAGCCAGGTATAAGGAAATTGTCCGTGGACACACAAGAGCGCTAAAACTGGCCAGTATCGTGAACCTGGTCACCATGGTGTCCCTCCGCGCCTAGTGTACGATCCATCGATTCTCTTAACTGGGAATTGTCCTTATTCTTCCTTAGCCGATTCTCCGTATGTGTCTTTAAGTAACCACTGCTTCTAACAGCACCGATCAATATAGTCCGAATGATCAACACGGTGGGCTATACGGTGATCCGACCGCCCTGCGGTCATTTATTCTTCACTCTGTACAGTTGCTTGTTATCGCCTGGTTTTTCTAGTGTTAATGCGGCGTCGACTACACGCCGGTGTCTATGCCAGCTGGTCTGTGCTTGCAGTGTCACTGCCGGATGTGTGGTCATGTGTATACTAGTGTTGTTACGAATATTCGCATTCGCATTCGCTAATATTCGCATGTTTTTTAATATTTGCGTTTGCATTCACATTCGCAAAAAAATATGCGAATATGTAGCGAATGTATTTGGCAATGAAAAATGAAAATATTTATGAAACAGCAATGCAACTGCTAAGATTTATAATATTTTTATTTAGGTATTTATATTTTAATATAAACTTTTTAATTGGGGAACAGATTTTATGTTACTCATTAGTTACATACAAACGCTTTTAATAATCTTTTTTTCTTATTTATCTAAAAAAAATCAAATTTAGGTAGGTTTATACCTAAACTTGCAAACTAAAATATCAATTGTATGAAAACAAAAATAAATTTCGAACTTCTTAAACACAAAAAAATGGAGCTAACAATGTTACTACATTTGTAATTAAACTAATCCACTTTAAATGAGATTTTTTGTGAGAACACAAATGCATCTTGATAGGTATCTAAATAATATTAAATTTACGAGAGATTTCTGTATCTTATCATATTGTACATTAAATCTACTACTTATCAATGAAGTTAACGATATCTTTTTTGAGAAAGGAAACGAAAACATTTCTTCTCTTAAATTAATACCAAACATAATCTTCTTCAAATTAACATGTACATTTTAACTTTGCTTCTAGTTATATTATTTTTAACACAACCATTAGAATTTCTTCTTCAATTAAAAATAATAATAGATAAACTATAAAAAAATATAGTAGTAATTAATTTACAATTTAATTACCAAATATACTCAAGTAAGTTATGTATGTTTCATAAATCATATCGTAGTTAATTGTAGTAGAGGAATATTCAACTTCAAAAATAAAAGTTTTGATGCCTTTTCTCCTTGCAGCCTATTTCGTTGGTGTTTGTATAGAAGACCTGCCACACTAAAAACTTTTTCGCTAGGTACACTGGTGGGTGGTGTTACTAAATATTGCCAGGCTATAGGAGAAAGAATACCGTACTTCTTATTATTCACCTTCCACCATGTAATTGGGTGAACATAATTTTCCACACGATTATCTATTTAATATTCATTGATGGTTTTTTAATCAAAACTTCTATAGGGTTTTGACTTTCA
>NQII01007760.1:22949-86183 GCA_002778355.1 Clitarchus hookeri | reverse complement strand
TAAATGACAGCTTCCCGTAGCGGTGATCTGCCTATATCACGCGCGTTCTTCGCGTGATTGGCTAGAATAGGCATGCAAATGCATAAGAGGCACGTGGAAATCCTCTATACACGTTTCATGGTACTGGTTTTACGCCTTCATGGTGTGGCATTTTCTCTGTCAGGTGGTGTAATACTGCATTACAGCGAAGGCACCTAGATTCTCCATCNCGCCTTCATGGTGTGGCATTTTCTCTGTCAGGTGGTGTAATACTGCATTACAGCGAAGGCACCTAGATTCTCCATCAACACGTTCCGTTTGAAGTTCCTTGCGATTAACCGCTTTGTAAGCATCATTTTTCAGGCAGTTTTCTCACAATTAATGACGCCTCTTTCCCCCATGGATGGTGCACAGAAAAAAGTATAATACTGTGAAAACAGTATTAATGTTACTAGAGCAGTAATTATTTGTTTTTACTGAACTCTTAGTAACCAATGTTGCTTTTCGGGTAATATGCTGTTGAGCTACTAATGTTAATGTAACATAAGTGCTTTTGTAACAAAATTACTTCCTTGTGGTTCTGTCAGAATTAAGGTGGTGTTTATAATGCAGCAAAACAAATTTTGTGTTGAATCGATGTTAACATTGGTGTTTAAAATGTTCATGTATTTTCTTTGCTTAAAAACAACATTCTGATGTAAAATAAATAAGGTATATAATTATTGTACCTCAAAAATAAATATTATACATGAAAAAACAAACGATGGCTTTGCCACTGGAAACCTGTTATTTATGAACAGAAGATGACGTCACGCCTTCACTTAGAGAGCAGAGGCGTATCAGGCGCGACTCGTAGCATCCTAACGTGTGTGAACAGAATGGGTGAACCGTTTGAACAACTGTGCGAGCATATCGAACACATGCGAACTCGTTATTAGCCTACAGTGCGTGACTTTTGACATCACGTACAGGCCGTTTATGTATGAAGCGGTCTTAAAGCCCGTGTTATAACTGGGCGAACTGAGCAAATGCCCAGGACGTCAGGTAGGAGAATGCGGACCTCGTAACATAAAATGAGACATTTTTGAAATATTTTTTTATGACTTGAAATAAAAATTAAGACATGAAATTACAAACTTTTAATTTTACTTGCAGCAGGTGCATTCATTCTCGTCTCTGCGCAATCTAAGAGTAAATATGAAAACTGACGACCAATCGGCAGTTTTTTTTCCACCTAATTGCGCACAGGTCAGTGAGTTTTATTTTCTTGGACCTTGCTGGGAACCGAACCCGGTTCGCAATGGTGGGCGGCGAATGTCCTGATGACGTCACTCCCGCGGCTACATTGCTACGTGGATGTACTTATAAAAAAACGTCCAGGACGCGGGTTTAGGCAAATGGCACTCTGGGACAGCGTAACGTACTTTCTTTGATACTTCTAATTTATCATTCTGTCTAAACTAGCACACTTCCTGAACTCGGCATCACTTAAAATATGAACACTACTAAAATGATGCTGTTCCGTTCTGCACCTCTCATAGCTCTGGTGCAACACCATAACGAGTGATGATGAGCGATGACGATGATGGCACACTGCTAAGAGCAGTCTTCGCATCGGACGCTGGTCAACAACCGGCCACGGTCGTTCAGCGCGACANGGTCAACAACCGGCCACGGTCGTTCAGCGCGACACCTTCCACGTCGGTATCGGAGCATCCGACCTGGCCTGCACCCTTCGCTAAATGTTGCCACTCATGAACATTGGGAACGTGCCACAGCATGGCGTCTGATGGGACGATCTGTGTCCTGTGTGAAGCCCTTTATCCGAGCTCCGGTCTGTTTTATTTTTGGTTTTTAGAATAACAGATTAAATTATTTAGTGGATGCGTACTCAGAGATAGAAAGAATTAGGTCGGTTTTATAATAGGTATATTAACTAAATAACACGCACAACTCGTTACAATAAATATTAGGTAAATCGGGGGTAGCCTGGAGGTATATCAAAGGTTTAAAATATTTTTGTATTTATTATTTTCACATAATAATAAGCCATCGCGATTATTAAATATGTAATCTAGTTAAAAGGAATGTCGTCAACCTAATCATGGCTCCGAGGGCTGATGCCAGTAGACGTACGACGGCAGTCGGCACACGCCATCGCCTGGCGTCTTAATGGCGCAGTGCCTCGGCGACAAAGACGCCGTCCGCCGCGATCCCTGCCGTCATATCGGGCGCGTGCTGAGTAACGAACGGCCACGCCTTCCGACCAGTTGGAGGGGATTCCTTCTGTGTTGTGGTTTAGGCGCTCACGGCTCGTGTCCCAACTACCGGCGATATGTTTGCGAATGTGACCAGGCTAGCAAGGCTTGATTGCAAGAACATAACAGGCCCCACTAGGACAATGCACATCACTTTCTTCCTTGGAAGACTCACTGTCTTCAGATGCTACTGAAGGTTGTAGCATCGCGTTACTTTTCTTCCACAATATGGCGCAGTGGTCAATCGGCAGTACAGAGACTTAAGACAAACAGCATCTTAAAGGCATTAAAACGCCTTTTTGTTCTCCGTACACGGTGCCAGACCAAACACTAATTTTACGCGGCTATGGTGGCGTCTTAAATGACAGCTTCCCGTAGCGGTGATCTGCCTATATCACGCGCGTTCTTCGCGTGATTGGCTAGAATAGGCATGCAAATGCATAAGAGGCACGTGGAAATCCTCTATACACGTTTCATGGTACTGGTTTTACGCCTTCATGGTGTGGCATTTTCTCTGTCAGGTGGTGTAATACTGCATTACAGCGAAGGCACCTAGATTCTCCATCCACACGTTCCGTTTGGAGTTCCTTGCGATTAACCGCTTTGAAAGCATCATTTTTCAGGCAGTTTTCTCACCATTAATGACGCCTCTTTCCCCCGTCGATGTTGCACAGAAAAAAGTATAATACTGTGACAACAGTATTAATGTTACTAGAGCAGTAATTTTTTGTTTTTACTGAACTCTTAGTAACCAATGTTGCTTTTCGGGTAATATGCTGTTGAGCTACTAATGTTAATGTAACATTAAGTGCTTATGTAACAAAATTACCTCCTTGTGGTTCTGTCAGAATTAAGGTGGTGTTTATAATGCAGCAAAACAAATTTTGTGTTGAATCGATGTTAACATTGGTGTTTAAAATGTTCATGTATTTTCTTTGCTTAAAAACAACATTCTGATGTAAAATAAATAAGGTATATAATTATTGTACCTCAAAAATAAATATTATACACGAAAAAAAAACAACGATGGCTTTGCCACTGGAAACCTGTTATTTATGAACAGAAGATGACGTCACGCCTTCACTTAGAGAGCAGAGGCGTATCAGGCGCGACTCGTAACATCCTAACGTGTGTGAACTGAATGGGTGAACCGTTTGAACAACTGTGCGAAACAAGATGGCGAGCATATCGAACACATGCGAACTCGTTATTAGCCTACATTGCGAGACTTTTGACATCACGTACAGGCCGTTGACTTATGAAACGGTCTCAAAGCCAGTGTTATAACTGGGCGAACTGAGCAAATGCCCAGGACGTCAGGTAGGAGAATGCGAACCTCGTTACATAAAAGTAGACATTTTTGAAATATTATTTTCATGACTTGAAATACAAATTAAGACATGAAATTACAAACTTTCAATTTTACTTGCAGCAGGCGCATTCATTCTAGTCTCTGCGCAATCTGAGAGCAAATATGAAAACTGACGACCAATCGGCAGTTTTTTTTCCACCTAATTGCGCACAGGTCAGTGAGTTTTATTTTCTTTGTCAAACGTATGTTTAAATGTTTGTCCTTAGTCAGATTCTTTAACGTTGCTTTGGTGAGATGTGTATGAAAAGACTTGAATTGCAGCTTTAATTGTGTTATTATTTTATGTGGTCCGAGTTCAGGACGTGTGCTACTATAAACAGAATGATACATTTGAAGTATCAAATAATGTGCCAAAATGTTAACTTACGTTTTTCCAGGTGCCAGTTGCGTAAACCCGCGTTCTGGACGTTTTTTTATAAGTACATTCAGGTAGCAAAGTAGCCGCGGGAGTAACGTCATCAGGCCATTCGCCGCCCAGCATTGCAAACCGGGTTCGGTTCCCAGCAAGGTCCTGAATCGAATATTTTCATGTGAGAAACGCGACAGATTTTACCACTAGCCGATGTGTTGTCTCAGGGTGCTCCCGCATACCATCCATCCATTATTGGTGCTGATGACTTTTGCTGTTATTTCTTTTAATCTCATTCCGGAAAGTTGAATTTCACCACCATTTCTGGTTTCGAAAGTACTATTTTGTTATTACGAAAAAGTTACAGGTCACTTGAATATAATATTCATTTTAAACCCAAACAAAACTGGAAGAGTAAATTTTCACAATTAATTTTTTCAATTATTATGGAATATGTTATATTTGGGTACTGTCAAAAATGCGCCATAAAATTAGCTTTTTTTTTACCGCCTTAAAAGATGAGAGATAATTAACAAAAGTTCGCAGAAAAAAGCGTAATGTTGAGCCAACAGTATTAATGTTAGTAAAGCATTAATTCTTTGTTACCTGTGAGACATCAGTAACTAGTATTGCTGTTTATGTAATATAATGTTACGCTATTTGTGTTACTGTAGCATTAAGTACTTAAGTGACAACGTTAACTACTTACTGTACTGGCAACATTAAGGCGGTGTTTATGTTGCGGCAAGACAAATTTTGTTTTGCGTAAAAACAATTTTCGTGTTGCATTGATGTTAACATTTGTGTTACAAATGTTCTTGTATATTTTTGGCCTCAAAATAAACATTGTAATGTAAAATGAATTGATTACAATTATTTTGTTACAAAAATAAATATTACTAACAGGAAAAAAATTGACGACAGGCAAGGGGATCGAACGCATGCCCTGAGTGCTTAACGAACTCTGCTTCAGGGAGCCCGGCGCCCTACTAACTGCTCTGACTTAACGTATAGTTTTAAGTTTCATATTGTGGGAATTGAATACAATATAACAACAAAGTGCAGTTTTTCATTATGTGGAAATTCTTTATACTCTAGGAATATATGGATATCTGGCACACGTAAAATGATTTTCAAGCCTTGAGGGCTGGTCTAAGCTAAATTTCGTTTACAAACTATGCTTTGAAATGTTAATACAGTCATTTAATTTTACGAGGTTATCGCTGTTCATTACTATCCGCCATTTTACAACGCCAAAAGTCAGTTTAACCTTGTGTTGGTTGGACATTTCTTTAATGTCGCAGTAACACAAAATATTTTGTTCTTCCTGTTAATTTTATCGTAATACAACTTTTGGTCAGGACTACATTTCGTAGAGGCTTTGTTAATCTTAACACTTCAACAGAATGTTTGTATTACAGTAATATAAGGTTTTGTAAATGGTTAACATTAAGTAAATTTGTCACATCGTCATAAATGTTAATACAAAATAAACGATTAAAGAAATGCCTTAGTAATCATTTTATTGTTGATACAACATTAGACTTTTTTTGTGTTGCTGTCGTATGTGGAGAAAACTCCAGATGTGTCGAAACATATATGTGTACTTGAAAATTTACGACAAACAAGAGATGCATTTGAAGCTGCTCTAATATTTCCTTGATTATCACACACTCTGCACTCCCAGAGAGGACCTGATCAAGGATCGAGACGTTTGCACTCATGATATGTTGAATTAGAGATAGCTTCTTAGTAGCATGTACATCCCCTCTTCCACCCAGACCATGGTGGTGTTGCGGCACGGCATGGACTCCACAAGGTACTGGAAGCGATCGGAACATAATGATCCATGACCACTACAAAGCCATCGACGCAATTCGGTCGGAGCAGAATCCAAAGGGCGCACATTACCCACAACAGCATCACTAACATCTTCGATGGGTCTGAGGTCAGGCGACCTCAGGAGGCAGGCAAGCAACCTCAAGNGCATCACTAACATCTTCGATGGGTCTGAGGTCAGGCGACCTCAGGAGGCAGGCAAGCAACCTCAAGTAAGAGTAGTTTCATGTATCTACAAGGTCACTAATTGTGAAGTGGTCGGCCAGAGCATTGTCTTACTGTAGGTACATGTCTCCTGCAGGGTGTTGTAGGCACAGAAATGGCTGCAGACGATCTGCCAATAGGCCCACGTATCGCTTGCCGGCGAGGGACGATGGCGCCCATCTATTCCCACGTAAACAATCATCATTCGAAGATACCACCACCACCGGCCTGAACTGTGCCCTTCTCACACGTGGGATCCATTTCTCGTTGTGCTTGGTGACGCACTCGTACCCTGCCATCTGCCTGTACCAACGTAAACCTCGATTGATCTGTCTAGGCGACATTTATCCATGCGTCGAGGGTCCGATGTTGGTGTTATAACGCGCACATTAATCGTTGAGCCTTTTGACGGGTGGTGAGCAAAGGTGCTCTGTTGTGGTGACGTCTTCTGCACCCCATAGCTAGGAGATGTTTCTGGATGGGATGGCTGCTCACAGGTCTTTGTAGTCCAGAATTGTATTGGTGAGTGATCTGATGCACTGTGGCCTGTCTATTTGCTGCTACTTATCTTCATTGATACATTACACGCCATTGCAGTTGGCCCTGGGGGCTGTGATTTTACACGAATTTATGATCTAACGGAATACTCTTGACACGGTTGGTAGTCCGTGTAAAATCCCAGTTGGACGACCTCGGAGATTGAGTGTCCAATATGTCTGGCCTCAACGATATGGCCACGAGCAAATGCGCTAAGATCTTGTTCCTTCCCTATTCTGAGAACTAGTTTTACTCAGACGCTCAGTTTAAGGTCTGACGACATCGCAGTCATGCGTGGCTGGGCACTGTTCCACTTGATGGAGCGACCACCACGGTGCCATTTTGCCGACACAGCAGGGGTCTCTAATTAAAATGCACGTGTATATGAAGAAACTAGGCATCTACCACCGACCTTCTGGAAGCTGCCATGTGTGAATGGTCTNGAAACTAGGCATCTACCACCGACCTTCTGGAAGCTGCCATGTGTGAATGGTCTATCATAGACGCGTTGCAGCTTGTAGCATCTCCCTTCCCACACCTCACACTGCGTCCTCCCCTTCTGAAATCGCCTCCTTAAAGTCGGATTCGTCTTGCAATCTGCTAGCAGATGACCGGTTCCCTGAAGAGGGGCAGGTGAAAGACTGGCCACCAATTCGCAAAAATATTGCACTCTGCTAGACTAGAAGGTGTGCAAATTGTTATATTCTTGTAATAAGGACATACAATATCTGGACGATGCATTCATATAATACGAATCGGTTTACCTGCTGAACAATATTTTCAGTGGAACGAAAGCAGAAACCTTTATGCTAATACATGATTTGGATAAACCAAACTTGGCGAAGTGAGTTCCAGAAATTATGTAAACTGATTTGGGCGTATGGTTATGAAAGCGGCAGTAAAAAAAAAATATCAAAATGTTTATAAAAATTATATTTTTATACGAATCTTCTGTTCCTGCTATTTTTAATCTTAAAGATCACTATGCCATTACTTAATTTCATTTCTTTTTACATCGAGTAAAGATGAAGAAGCCATGTCAAAGTCCTTCGTTCACGAATGATAACAGACAATTAACTAAAATAATGGTTAAATAATTATATTTTCTGTAACTTATTAAGTCTTTGTAATATTTTTTGAAACCCCTATGATCGTTGCACTAATAAAATTTATGAGGAAATTTTTCATACTAACATACGAAGACTTCTAAACTAGTAACACACGTCGTTGCTGAACACGTTTTAACAGGGCTGCAAGGTGATGGTCGTAACGGTTAATAAAAAAGGAAAACTGAAAAAAAAACTGAGAAAATTAAATTATCGCGTTTAAATAAAAATTAATGCTTGTACAGAAAATTTAAAAAATGATAATCCACTTGAGACTGGATAAGTTGCGGGAAGCCAAAAGCGCTTACCTGCTGAAATCATTTACTTTCGTTAAGATAAAAATCGTCGACAAATAGCAGTTTTAAAGAAAGAGTGACAAAGATTAATGAATGCTATGTGAAAGCCGCGTCTCAAAAAGGCGAGATAGCATTTCTAAGTGGACGAATAGACTTAAAATCTCTCCGGCAAAGGCTCACAGTGAAAAATGAGACGCGACTCTCATAGACACGAGGTTGGGAGGGGGAAAAATACTCCTTCGCCTGGAGAGTAACATTTGTGACCCATTTTGGAAGCCATATAATACGCTCGGAGGACACTGAGACAACAGTTAACAAAATTAATGATTGTATGTTGTCAAAACTATATTGAGTTGACCCAATAAAATATCTAGCTGACTAGACAAAATTTTATAAGCAAAAGAATTTATTTTGTTCGGCTAACCAAACACCCTTTGAATAAACAAAACCTCTGTGTTGGGCCAAAATGAATTAGGCTGTCGACAAAATATTTTGTTGAATCAACTTTATATATTTTTTTGGCCACCAATTTGATTGCCTTTGTACGAAAATACTGCTAGAGTGTTTGTTTATATTTCTTGTGACATTTAGGACAGTAACAGTGTTTGTTAGTGTATGTATTGATGCCTGATATTTGTATAAGCATCCCAATAAAACAAGTTCAACAGGAAACTACAAAGAAAAGCTGCGAAACTTGAAATATTTACTTGCACACGTTGTCCAGTATTTAAATGTATGTATTTAAAAGTATTCCATTCTTATCAGTATTCACTTCGGTTAAGGTCGCTAAGACGTGTCGCTCGAGTCAGATGATCATAGTTCGATTTTCGGCTGGCTTACAAGTTATTTTTGTTTTAACCAAAACTGTTTAATTAACTTAGAGTCAAACAAATATTTAGTGGCATCAACCAAATATATGCTTGTGACGACCAAACAATAAAAACAAATTAATTTGGTTGCACCAAACAATCTTTGATACAACGTAACATTTTTCTCAGTGTAATTTTCAAATATAAGGCACAAAATTAACTTTGAAAAACCAGCTCACTGTGTATGGGGCATTGCCCATAAAGATCACAGTTTACAGACTTAAGATCAAGCTAATAATTTATTTCACCACCTAATCATTCGGTTTTTGCATAATTTTACTGAAATAATTATTTTGTCGACTGGCACTATGTCTTAGAAATAACGACAGCTCCGCCATAACTATTTTATTATTACTTTAAGTATTGATATTTCTTTTCATTTACTACAAAGCTTTTCAATCTCTTTTTTTAAAAATAGCATTCATGACTATCGGCGTTGTAAACTAGTTTTCAGTTGTGCCGATATCTAAGAGACTTATTTTAATTGCCAGTCTAAATCACTGTAACCGCAATTGCTTCTGTTTAACACTGTGACACAACACAAGATTTTTAATATTGCAGTTAATTTGTTTTTTAAATTACATAAATATATGAAGCAGCGTATCCGACACTTGGTCGAGTAGGTAGTATTTATAAAATTATCTCAAACAGTTTCAAAGATAAGTAACCATTAAATAACCGTTCAACACTCCTAAACGGGGGTACGAGGGAAGGAAAGCATTGTGAAAGCAAAATAATACTAACATTTCCCTGAAAAAAAAAAAAAGAAAACATGCCGTAACAGAAGGGAATTTAACCTGATTTCCTAATCACATTTTACGTCAAACAATACGAATTTTCGTAAGTATGTACACTGAAGAGCCAAAAAAAGTGATACATCAGCCTAATATCGTGTAGGTCCCCCGCGAGCACGCAGAAGTGCCGCAAGACGACATGGCATGGAATCGACTGATGTCTGAAGGCATGCAGGAGGCAATTCACAACATGAATCCTGCAGGGCAGTCCACAAATCCATAGGAGTGTGAGGCGGTGGAGATCTCTTCTGAACAGCACGTTGCAAGGCATCCCAGATATGCTCAATAATGTCCATGTCTGGTGATTTAGGTGGCCAATGGAAGTGTCTAAAGTCAGAAGAGTGTCCTTGGAGCCACTCGGTAGCAACTCTCAACGTGTGGGGTGTCTCATTGTACTGCTGGAATTGTCCACGTCCGTCGGAATGCACAATGGACAAGAATGGGTGCAGGTGCCTCCACCAGCTTGAACAGTCCCCTGTTGAGATGTAGGGTCCATGGATTCATGAGGATGTCTCCATTCCCGTACACGTCCATCCGCCTGATACAATTGGAAACGAGACTCGTCAGACCAGGCAACGTGGTTCCAGTCATCAACAGTCTAATGGCGGTGTGGGCGGGTCCAGACAAGGCGTAAAGCTTTGTGTCGTGCAGTCAACAACGGTACACGAGTGGGCTTTCGGCTCCGAAAGCCCATATCAATGATGGTCCGTTGAATAGTTCGCACGCTGGCACTTGTTGATGCGCCAGCATTGAAATTTGCGCAAATTTGAGAAATGGTTGCACGTCTGTCACGTTTAATGATTCTCTTCAGTCGTCGTTTGTCCCGTTCGTTCACGATCTTTTTCTCGCCGCAGCGATGTCGAAGATTTGATGTTTTACCGAATTCCTGATATTCACGGTACACTCGTGAAATGGTCGTACCCGAAAATCCAAATTTTATCGCTAGCTCGGAGATGCTATGTCCCATCTCTCGTGCGTCAACTATAACACCACGTTCAAACTCACTTAAATCTTGATAACCTGCCATTGTAGCAGCAGTACCCGATCTAGGAACTTTGCCATACGCTTGTTGTCTTATATAGGCGCTTCCGACCGCATCGCGTTACTCTGATTGGTTCCATCCATACCTCTGTTATTTGCATACTCACGCCTATACCAGTTTTTTTGCTCACTAGTGTAATACACATGTCAACATTAAAATCTCAGTCAAAATACTTTTAAGGATCTAGTCATTAGTTTAACTATTTTTGTATTTTCTGTAGTCTATATTTAACAAATAGTCCCCACTTCACATTAAAATTTTTATTATTCAATTGTGTTATTTAACTTTAGATTTTAATATATCTTTGTGCACTCTGAATTACTCAAATTAATAAAGAAAACTAAAATCAAACTACGGCATAAAATCTGTAGTATTTACCGAACTGAAAAATTAGTAAGATTTATCGAGATCATAAATTTGACACTTTCACTTTTTACAAACATGCCACTGTAATCGATTGGCGAGTGAGAGTAAAATTAATTTACACATTTTTAGCATATTAAATATTTTTTCTCTGTGACATAAAATAGTAGCCGGAATAATATAACAATAGCAGAAAATTAAGTTTCAAAAATTAAATAAAGATTTAAATTTATAACTTTTCGCAAATTTCAAAAAATTTGTACGAAATGAACACATTAAGTTATAGGTCACAATCATTTTGCATGTCATCAAAATACCATGGGAATATTTTATTGGAAATTTCTTATTTGGTTCGCAGGTATTTCAATTTTAACATTTGAGTTCTAATTAAATTGAAATATATAGAAGTTAGTTCAGCTAAAAAAGTGTGGGATTTCAGAGTAATTGCAGCATGACATTCTCGTTACTTGAAGAAACATTTAGCTGAAAAAAACGTTGTTTTTATAACAACATTTTTTATTTTGACCGAATTAGAATTTTAAAATAGTAATTTTTTATTTGCGCTAAAATATTTAAAGAATGTTATTTCTCATTATTAGGAATTATTATGAAATTATCTCGAAATCATATCATGAAACCAAAAAAGTACTCTAAAAAAAACAAAAAAAAATTGGCTCTGGAAATGTTTTCATGGTTATTCAAGAAGAAAAATAATCTACTGTGCGAGGAAAGCTGACCTCTGGCCGATAACTACAAAGTATTTTCTTGATACTTTTTGTGTTTGACAAGTAATATTTTGTATAAAGCCAGCAGACGATGGCGATGCGATAGAGTGAGATAGAACTTGTTCTAACGCACCTGTGACGGTCGCATACGACAATGAAGGAGAATAAGAATAAAATAGCATATATTTATAAACAAAAATTTAGATGGGCATGTAAAGGATTTGAATATAATAATTTTGCGCTTTATTTAAGAACTGAAATTTATATAGGAGCCTTCATTCTTACTGAAATACAGGTAGCCCATACAACTTAAATGTCCTGAAATCCGGCCACCACTTTTAGGGATGGCAGAAAGTATACAAGAACTACTGATTTTCCATAATAACTACCATTGCTTTACATGCAAGCTCAATATAATTCAGTTGTTGAAAAGTTATTATCCAAATAAAAAGAATAGCAGGTAATACGTAACCCTTATGCGGTTACATGATCATATAATCTGCATTTAAATAAACTCGATAAATAAATTGAAGTAAACCAACTATTTCAGAAATACACGTAAAAAGTACCATCTTTATGATAAAACTGCATGCAAAAGTAAAATGATGACGATTAAACCAGTAGTTCTCATTAATGGGAAGAGTTCTGCGTTTCGTTATAGTTTATTTTTCTTGCTGCGTCATACTGAATAAACTTACAGTGATTATATACGTAAATTCTCAAAGATCAATTCTCCAGCAATACATTGTATACTGTTATTTCTATGTATGTTTGTCGAACAATCTCAGGAATCACAATGTTTGCAGGTAGGTCCAATTTCCCTCCCAGAAATATCAGATAAGGCAAAAAGAAATAAAGAAATCAAGAGTTTTCCAAAGTTTTTTGCCAGGCATCTTTCCACTTGAAAGGAAGCTAAAAGACTAGTAGCAAAAAAAAAAAAAACATGTTTTCCTTATTCTTCTCTTTGCTGTGACTTAATGCGCCAAATATCTCCAGGACAACATCAGGTTCGCGGGAAAGAAAGAAGAGAAGGCGGAAGTGAGACGAACGTAGCGAGCAAAACGAAATACAATAAAAATATCGCAGACGGCAAATATGTTAAGAGCGGATATATTACGTACCAACTTTAAATAAAACAGGCGCTTATTTTTTTTCTGTAGTCCCGCGGCAGGTAAGACAAAAAAAAATGTTGGAAATAAATCAACTTAACCAACATTAAAACCACATTTTCGTTAAATATGCAAATAAGATTTAAACTCAGCAAATTTTTTAGAACAAATGTTGTTTACAGCGCTTTATATATGTTTTCAAAATGTTTGTTTTTCTGTCTACTTAATTAATTTTTAAGTAACTTATTTATTCCCGTTGTGGAATCATTTCTTGCAGCCACAGATGGTTCGCTTCGCGGCATTGTTTTTCAATGTATCAGTAGAATTTCGAAAACAGAAATGAAATATTTCTGTAAAATGAACTTGAATAGTAGACTTTCATAAAGTGTTATAAATATATTTTTGAGTTCTTTTTTATTATACATGTGATTGCAGAAATTTTTCTGTTTATTCAAAATGTATCATTTCAAAATATATTTATTTTGGCATTGACGAAATACTAGTCATCCCAGGAAGCCGCGAGAATTGAACATTCTAAAACACTTATGACGTATAGTAAACAAAAGTACAGTTGAAACACAGGATTTTAAAAATAGTCTTTTACTGATTATTTATGTTAATAATATCCTAACTAATATTATAAATGTGAAAGTGTATTTTGTTTGTTTGTCCTTTCATGCCGCAACGGAGCAACGGATCAAAATCATTTTTGTACAGAGATAGTAGGAGGGCCGGGAAGTGACAAAGGCTACTTTGTACCCCGAAAAAATATCTTATCCCCCCCAGGGAAAATGTTTTAGTAATAATAGCGCTCGGGGCACAATGTTGCGTCAATGTGAGTTGTTAGCGCGGGACGACGTCGCAACGGAGCAACGGATCGATGTGATTTTTTGCACAGAGATGTTGGAGAGCTGGGAAGTGACATAGGCTATTTTTATCCCGAGAAAATATCTCATTCTCTCATGAGAAATATTATTGGAAAATGAAAAATTACACAATCGTAATAACAATGCAACGTCGCAACCGAGCAACATATCGACGTAATTTCTTGCACAGAAATAGTTTAAGGACTGAAAGGTGATATTGGCTACTTTTTATCGCCAGAAAATATCTCAAAAAATTTATAAACGATAATAGTGAATGAAATCGGAAAAAAAGGTTTGCCGCCAGCGCGCTCTCTTGCAATACTCTTGTCTAAACCGTTAAAGATGGAACAATATCATGCAGTGAAGAATTATGTAGAATAAAAAGACCTAAAAAAACTCCGTGGTAGCATATATCTATCTATGACAGAGAAATACTAATAAGTGTTTTTACCATTTAATTCACCGAGACGTTGAGTTTTATAATATGTATAGAATATAAAAGATTAACACAAAGTAAAATTCAAGTTTAATTAAAACAAAACCGAAACAATAATTGTGTGGTCCACGCAAGCGGAGCCGCGGGCACAGCTAGTAGTATATAGATCGTTGTATACAGACCTTTCGTGTATGTTGCTTTTTCAGTGCTGCAGCCGCTTAACGCTGTGCGAAACATGACACAACAACGCGTTAGGTAGCAAGGAATTTACACACTAGACAACTAATGTTAGAACGTGTTAAATAAAGTCATTAATAAAAGCACAGTTAAGAAAACAAAACGCGAAATAAAAGGAAAAAAATAAAAAATACTTTGAAGTGCATTAAGATAAATGTTAAATAATGTCAACAAACCCCCCTCCGTTCTTTGTACAAATAAAAGACACATTAATTTATATCAAACAAGTTTTTGAACATATATTTCGTTGTCCCTCTAAAAGAAATCAATATTTTCTGCTGTAGATTGTGCTGCAAAAAATCTACCTTATTATTCTGTAGATCTTGTTCAGGTAACCATATAAACCTATTTCGTAACATGAAATATTCTCAACATACTATTAAAATATCCAGGTTTTATAGTATTATGTAAATAAAATAAAATATTAAAAAAATTATTTATAATTTATCTAAAACACGTAAATTTCATAAAAGTAAGTGTCATACCAACTTCAACTGTGAGAATAAAATAAATAAATTATCATATCTACCTATTAGTATGGCTGGGAAAATATGTTTAATTTTAGCCACTCCCACGACATGATTAAATGTAAATACCATATTTTCATATCACGAGAGCATATTTATATATCTATTCCATATGTCACTCATAATGATTTCGAGTGTACATGAATTCTTAAATTATTCAGCACATACAATAATAAGAAAAAATAAAAAATTCAATATGTTTATTATAACTACGATGTTGGTAACAGATGATGCTGTAAACACAATAAGATTTGAAGCATAAATTCAACCCCGTCCAACGATCATCTGCCGCACAGAGCATAGTGGTACGTGTAAGATTGAAAGTGGTTTTACGTCAAACATTTTCCAACACTGGAATTTATATTGTGTCAAAGTTAATCTTATGTAATAAAATCAGCATTAGTGCGTACAGAATCCATTTAGATAACGTATTAACATTACTAAAGCTATTACATACAATTACCAACATTTAATGACCGAACAAAAAACGTTTATGATTCAGCAGTTCAAATTACAATTCGTGCCACGCTACGTATGAAATAAAAGAGGTATTAATTCGTTTTTAAGATTCGTTACGCATTATTAAACAAACTGCTATTTTTTATATGAATGATTATAATTGTAAGTACTCAAAACTTCCGGTTTGGAAGGTCATAGTATATATATATATATATATATTAGTTAAATGATTTGTGTTTACTGTATGAGATATAAAAATTTGTTCTAGAAATACTAAAGATAAAGTACTCGCGTTAATTACATCACATATATGGAAAATGAATACTACAGCAATTGCGACAGAGAATTTCTCGTAACTGCTGTGCAAAAGTGCTAAATATTTAATTTTTGTGTTCAAATGACACGTTTACTGATGAACCCTCTTTGACATAAAAATTACCACACTCAGAACGACCTAAGAGATAATAGGCCAAGATGGGTATACATTATCAAGGATAAAATTGCTACTGGATGGTGTTTGGATGCGAACATCTGCGACGGTGGGCCACTGGCGCCGGCAATACGTTGGTAACTAAAAGTCATGGATAGATATGGGAATTAGTAACATTTTAATATCCAAATTTGGCATTTGACATTTAAAGTTGAGCATTTTGGAGCATCAATATGTTGTAAATGTAACGTTTTATTGCATATAACATTTTCATAACTACAAATATTTAATTTTATAGTCTAATCTGTCTAAAACCTACGCATATAGGCTAATAAAATTTGCTTACAGTCTCATTATTAACATTACAGAAGGTATTATTAACACACACTAAAACTTGTAAAAACGGAAGCAATGTTATTAAAATAAATCTTGAACACAAGAAGATGCGTGGTACCTGTACCATGTGTTCTGGGTCAGGAACACTCTCGCTATAAATGCATTCTGCTCTCTACTCATCTGATAATACTTGGCGTCCTCGTAGACAGGATCGCGCTGGTTTATACCGCGCGAGCTGTATATTCGCAAACAGGAATAGCAATAAGTAGATTTTTTTATCCTTATTCATNAAACAGGAATAGCAATAAGTAGATTTTTTATCCTTATTCATTATCTTTACTTTATAAAAACAAGTGATAATATGAAGTTCAGAAGTTAAGTAACAGATATTGTTAATTTAAAGCGTTAAAAATATGATTGGTTTATTTGTTGAACAAGTTACGAGCAGTTAGTATTTAGAAACAAGCCGGGGAAGCTAGCAAATTGAGTCTATGCAGTGTAAAAAGCAGTTATCTCTAAAACAATATGACTTTAAGCAGTTATAGCATGACAAGTAGGTTTTAGCATTTTATGGCGTTTATTTAGAGATCACTGAAAATTCCCATCTCTGGTCATGGGACGAAGTTATCGGTGGTACAATCAGGTAGCAATGTGTATACTTCTTAAGGCTCCCACCTAACTGGTGCTTTTTTTCTGGGATAAAGACCAAGAAAAGGGGTAGCGATGAGGGATAACACTGTGACGCGCATCAAGTGCCCCATCGCCACTAATCGTCAGGTTTTGAACTGGTGTGTGGTGTTCTCGTCTCACTGCGTGTACCTAAGGGACTTTCAGAGTTGACACTAACTTGCAATGGAAGAAAGTCAGTAGGAAGTTACACTGCAGAGACCTTGAGTAGATGTGTGTGGATCTGAGGAGTATAATTTGAGATGTCTTCTTGGAGCATTCTGAAATGATGTTTCTAATGTGCGTGGCGTATTTGAAGAACTCAACAGCGCTCGTCTGAAGTGCGTGTTCTTTTCTTAGAGCATCACGTTGGACGCACATTCAATAGTTTCGTGTGGAAACGTGTGTTTCAAACACTCTGCAAAGCAGTCCAAGCGCCAGGTAGGCGGGAGACTTAACGTCTCGTTGATCGAGGTCACTGAGGTGGAGGGAGGGTGGAAGGAATCAAACGTGGCCTGTAGAAAAACTACCTTAGCGTTCGCCTAGAGTGATCTCGGGATACCACAGGAAACCGAAATCAGGATGGCAGGACAGGGATTCGAACCCAAGTCCTCCCGAATGCGATTCCTAAGGGTTTCCACTACGCATCTCACTCGGTTATATAAATACAGGATGAGAATAAAATAATACCCCAAGTTTGAAGGTCTATAATATCAAAACTAAACAACCTACAACCTTGGTGGACCAATCAAATAAACCGTGGAACTGTGAAGTTTGTTTATCATATCTTCATAAATATTCAATGTGACCACCACGAGCAGCCCGAATGACATCTACGCTATAATAAAACTAGTCCAACACTCTTGTCAGCATGTCCGGTGATACGGTTTGGATGGCGTCCGTAATTATAGTTTTGAGGTCGTCAATGTTAGCCGGCAATGGTGAGCGAAAAACTTGATCGTTTATGTACCCACTTAGAAAAAATCGCACTGGGTAAGATCCGAGCTTCTCGGTGGCTAGTGATGAAGAGCTTGGTCACAAATACTCCTCGACCAATCCAGCGTTGCGGCAACGTCTCGTTCAGGTACCCGCAAACAGGTAGGTGCCAGTGGGGTGGTGCACCATCCTGCTGTAAAATTAAGTCCCCCACCGCCTCTTCTAACTGAGAAAACAACCACTCTGTAAGCATGTCCAAATAATGGATTCCAGTAACAGTGGGCTCGTGAAAAAAGAAAGGGCCGAAAACAGTGTCTTTGGATACAGCGCAAAACACTTTCACTTTGGGAGAAGCGCGCTCGTGTTCGGTGGTTTCATGTGGAGGCTCCTGACCTCATATCCGCACGTTGTGCCAGTTCACCTTACCATTTGTATCGAACGTCGCTTCATCGCTAAAAATCAGCTTAGACATGAAGGCATCGTCTACCTCGTTCTGGGCAAGGAAACATCAGACCGTCCCCTTCAAAATGAAGTGTCGAATGCGAGCTCGCTACCCCCTCACCACCTCAAACCGAGAGTTACGAACGCCATCCAAACCGTAGCACCGGATATGCTGACAAGAGCGCGGAACGAGTTTGATTATCGCGTAGAAGTCGTTCGGGCCGCTCATGGTGGTCACATTTAACATTTATGAATACATGGTAAAAAAAATTTATTGTTCCACGGTTCATTTGTTTAGTCAATCAAGGTTGTAGGATGTTTGGTTTTGATATTATAGACCTTTAAATTGGTGCATTCCTTTATACTCAACCAGTATAATGCGTGCGGGTCGAAATACATCGAGTAGCTGACACAGTGAGCGAGTGAACTGATTTGGGCTCTCTTAACATCGAGGTCTTGTGAGCCGATGAAGGTGAAGCGAGGTGAATATGGAGCGTAGTTGGAATGCAACAGCCACGATTGGGGAGGGGGGGAGATCCCTGAGAAAACCCGCCGACCAGTAGCATTGTCCGTCTCGAATACCACATGCGAAAATCCGGGGACGACCCCACCGGGAATCGAACCCGGTTCGCCTTGGTGGAAGGCGAGTCGTCTAGCCATTACAACACCGCCGCCCCGCACTAGGCAGAGGTATGAACAAATTCGAGAGTGGGTGAATCGCTGGACTGTGGGAGGCAAAATTCTCGTTCCGTCGGACTACCCACAACTTATCGTAATCGGGTTTAATGGCGATTCCAATTTGTCGGGATACGAACGACCACACCAGTCAACTATGAAAGGGCAGCGGGCATTATACAAATCCGGACTTCACCTCTAAACGACACACCACCAGAAGTGGCGGTATCATGATGCAGGGAATTATTTATTATGATTCTAGGTCTTCCATGGAAAAGGCTGTGCATGATCAACTGAGCAATTTTGAAAGCCCTGCGTAAGATGTAATTGTTCGCGCGTTTTGTATTATTCCACCAAATGTACAATTAGCATTGCCACTAGCCTGATAACTTTACTCCAGCGACCGTCAAGGAAAACTGTAAAATTACTAGTAAATTGAAAATTTAAAAAATTTGCTAATATTTACACTTACTTATATGCATTATAAAACATAAATATAGGTCAATTTGCGATTGTTTCCAACTTTCCGAAGCCCTTCTATAGTTCTATCAGGTTATTCCACCGCCTGATTCAAACAAAGGTCATCCGAATCTTGAAAATTACACCAAAGAGACAACAGAACGCATTCGTGCGATAATATTATACATAAGAACATCACTGAAAAGCCAAAAAAACTGGTACACATGCCTAATATCGTGTAGGGCCCCCCGAGCACGCAGAAGTGCCGCACGACGACGTGGCATGGACTCGACTAATGTCTGAAGGTATGCAGGAGGCATTTCACACCATGAATCCTGCAGGGCAGTTCACATATCCCATCTGCGCCAATTTGAGAAAGGATTGCACGTCTGTCACGTTTAATGATTCTCGTCAGTCGTAGTTTGTCCCGTTCGTTCACGATCTTTTTCCTGCCGCAACGATGTCGAAGATGTGATGTTTTACCGGATTCCCGATATTCACGGTACACTCGTGAAATGGTCGTATTCGAACATCCAAATATTATAGATACCTTGGTGATGCTATGTCCCATCTCTCGTCCGCCGATTATAACACCACGTTCAAACTCACTTAAATCTTGATAACCTGCCATTGTAGCAGCAGTAACCGATCTAGCTGCCGACCGCATCACGTTACTCTGATTGGTTCCATACCTCTGTTATTTGCATACGCACGCCTATACCAGTTTTTGTGGCCCTTCAGTGAATTTATTACTAGGTATTACCAACACACCTATTTTCCCACTGTTTCAATTCATATTATTTATAAATGAAATATAATAAATTATAAATAACATATAAATAAAATTTAAATTTAACCAATAATAAGTTAATTTAATGGTAATGCATGTATAAAACTTTTGTGACACGTAATATATCTAGATAGCAACCAAACACCTCATACATATGGTGATTTTTCAAAGATTTTATTTAAAACGTACGAAGAAACCGCGAATAGACAGTAAGATAAATAGTTTCAGTATTCACAACTGTTTACCTACCACTTATAATTCGACGTTAAAATCTGGAACTACTTCCCGTCCGTTGTTGCCAACTTAACTGGGCGCATGCGAGTCAGTGCGCATGTTGAAAGGCACGCAGGTGGGAGCAGTGACATTTTTCAACGGTTTATTTCCAAAATGCTCACTTTACCGTGAACAGCCTATAGCGAACAGTAAAAGAGTAATGGTATGCTCAGGAGATTCTGCGTCTTCGTTAAATATACAGACACGATAATCCCCGCTCGCTTACACAAGCTTCCCAAGACTGCATTTGTTGTTTCGACTTCCTCCAGTAACCATGCCGCTCGCTAGACTTGTCTCGTACAGAGTATATATGGAACCAGCTGTGGTCACAGCTTAGGCCTTTAATTGATCTGCAACATATCGAGCAGCATTTCCAACAACTACGAGACGATCTTCCAAAGGACAGACTGAGACGTCTCTATGACTCCGTGACTAACCGTATCGCCGCATATATCAATGCTAGAGGTGCTGCAATAGTGTGTAAAAGAATTTCTCTACTCTACTATTTTGCCCGAGATATTGTAATCAGATGTTTTCGTCATGGTACCCTTTTCTGGTACCAAGTTTCATTATATTTCGACGTTTCCTTCTGGGCCCAGGATGTTTTATCGTAGTGAGTGAACAAATTCCCATTTTAGACTGTTCCGAAAAAAAATACTAAGAAATACAAAATACTAACTTTTGAATCAAATGCTCTCGTCGTTGGAACTAGTAAAATAATAGACTCGTGCAATATCTGAGCGTAGTTACTAAATAGATTCAAAACTTTTTAAGAGAAATACGAGTATTCACACACACACATTACACACACCTACATCCAAAACATAGACACACACCATCGAATAAAAGCACTTATTTGGTAAATATGAAAAGAATTACTTCAAACTGAAGTGCAGTCCGAGAGGAACAATGCTTTCTGGGCGAGAGCGTCAAGCTCATGGCGCGGTTTGCATATTCTAGAAAACTGGGTGTTATTCATGCGAATCATTTCGGCAACCCGCGCTATTCTGTGTAACTTGGCGAGAAGTTGTGTCGTATATATTTACTTAATCTTCCTAATTTTGTGACTCACCACTTAAAGTCAATTATTCGACCCGCACGACTGATGCCAGTCGACGACGTTGTGAAACACGACGGTGACACACCGCTCGGAGTCTCGGAGTCGTAGTTTGTTGTTAAGTGAGTGGCTGGACCGCAGCTTCAACCGTCGGCAAGTAGACCGAGGTCACACGAGATCCGGACACGTCCCATCATGCATTGCAGGACTGGAAGAACAAGTATTGAGAGGCCGGAGAAATGTTCCATAGTGGCACAACGTTGATAGGCTAAGAATAAATGGAATTGTCACAAATAATAAAACAACAATCGTGGTAACTTGAATTTGGTTTTCTGTTATTAAAATTTTCAGACAAATTAGTGAAATGATCCTGAAGCTCTAGCCTTCCATAGACTCTCTGACACCCTTGATTAAATTTATTAAAGTTCCCTTTTGAAATGGTATTAATTTAAATTACCCCTTAAATTACTTCCTATGGTGATATTTTTTTAAACATTATATTGAACTGCTTGGTTGCTACGGTATAACTAAAAAAAAAAGTAAATACCTGAGTTTAGGCCCAAACTTTTGCAGCAAGTAACTTAGAATTTCAGAACAAAGTTTACTTATTTGATAAGCTGTATCAAGTAATAACGACTTTAGAAAATAAATTAAAATTTCTCGGTAAGTGTAATGTTGAGAGTCATGTGTGCAAATATATGTAAACTAATTTGCAATATACAACAGTATTATGTACTTGATTATTTATTCTATAAGGCGTTAATACAAAATTTCACCAACCATTTTTATTAATAGCTAAGTTATAAGTGTGTGGCGGGATGCCGCCATACACACCGAGGAAATTGGTTTCATAAAATTTTATTTTCAAATGAAAATTGGTACAAATTTACATAAAACAATGTTTATGTGGGGCTGAGCCAATTTTCCATTCCCGTTCCATACAGTACGGCAAATAACCCTATCACTTGGTAACATTTCAGTATCATCTAATTGTGGAGTTTTGTGCTTTTGTTGACGTACGGTTCAAAAGAAATAATTAAATGCGTTAGTATTAATTTGTATTCATCTGATTATTCCTCATGAGATATTGCACCCTAAACCCTTGAAATCCTTGACCTGATCTAAAATTTGTATATCGATGTCACTCTCGTTGGCCGGGAACATAAATAGGCCATTGTTTAATTCTTCTGACACATATTTTGAAATTAGAGTCTATGGCTATTTAATTTGCTTGAAAATACAGCAGACACAGCCACCCTTTCTCCAAGCAACTTACAGATCCACAACCACAGAACACATAACCAAGAATACCATTAATATCTACTGAACACTCAAGAGAAAATATTGTCATGGAAGAGTGAGTGGGTGAGTGAGTGAGTCTCTTTAACAGCGAGGTCTTGAAAGTTTGTGATTGAGCTGAGCATGAATCAGCGCTGGTATGAAAGGACAGGGGAAACGGGAGATCCTAGAGAAAACCAACATGATTCCCACATAGGAAAATCCGGGAGTGGCTCGGCCGGGGATTGAACTTGGTTCACCTTGGTGGAAGGAAAGCAGGCTAACCGCTCAGTCATCACGGCCCCGTGTCATGGAACAACTTCACAAGACGCCATCACCGAGAAACCAGGTAGATAACGATGACCGAGAACAAGGTTGATGATGGCACCTCCATGTCCCCACCATATCCTACTATATAGTTTATNAACCAGGTAGATAACGACGACCGAGAACAAGGTTGATGATGGCACCTCCATGTCCCCACCATATCCTACTATATAGTCCAATTGCGGTTACTTCTAACTTTGATGAAGCCCAACTTCAGTTCTACTTTATAACTTTTCCTCCGCCTCATGCGAATCGAGCTTAACCAATACAAGAAAATTACACTAAATGAACCACGCCCGAGCATTCGTGCGCCCTCACTTTTTTAATATTTTGCATAGTAACTTTTTATTACTAGGCATTTGCAATACATTTATTTTCTCTCTGTCTTAATTTATATATATATATTACGAATAAAATTATATGATTTATAGATTAAATAAAATTAAAAGTTCTCTTTAATAGAAAATAAGGTATTTTCATGTTAACAGAAGTATAAGACGCTTGTGGTACATGATATTTTGAGGAAACAACCAAACACTACGTACGTGGGATGATTTTCTAAACGTTTGATTCAAGAAGTGTAAAGAAACCGCGAATAGACCATAGCCACACAATTGCAAAATTAAGTATTCCCTCATTATCAAAGTCAGTCAAGTGCAGTACATATAAGTGAAATGAATTAAAATACTATAAATTAGCGTGCCGGACACTCGAACCGCAAGCAGCTCCTCGTGGCACAATATTCTCCCTCGCCTCGCTGTCAGTCCTCCTATACTCGCCCATAAGATCGTGATTCCTAAAGGCTGATGAAATACCCTTGAAAAATACCACTGAACCTACCTGCTAACATNCTCGCCCATAAGATCGTGATTCCTAAAGGCTGATGAAATACCCTTGAAAAATACCACTGAACCTACCTGCTAACATTTTAATGTGTACATTGACTGATATAAGCCCAGAAAAGTTGATAACAACGCATGGAAAATAGTTCCATATATTAACGTTGACGTAAAAGTGTTAGGCAAACATATGTGAATGCTGAAATTCTTTATTTGGCTTTCAGTTTTTTTACTGCGTATGAATATAGGAATTAGCATATTTGTAAAATATTTACTTTTCTGATACTTTCATTGTTTCACTTGACCGAAGCATGAATAAAGTTATCAGGCTTCCTCCAAATTATTTATAAAAAAATGGCNTACTTTCATTGTTTCACTTGACCGAAGCATGAATAAAGTTATCAGGCTTCCTCCAAATTATTTATAAAAAAATGGCGTATTGTAATTCATAATTATTTCAACCAGCCAACTTATAAATAATAAAGCTTTTGAATGAATGTGCCAATTTTAAAATAAATTTTTGTGCACGTAAGTTTCAGCCTTGGAGACACCGCTCTCAAGATATCACTAATCTCCTGTATTTGTGTTGTGTCATTTCATCTGCAACAAGCAAGAATGCATAAAAAAATAAATTTTTAGAAACATNTGTATTTGTGTTGTGTCATTTCATCTGCAACAAGCAAGAATGCATAAAAAAATAAATTTTTAGAAACATTTCAATTTCCCAAAAGATTAACGTGACAAGAATGCTAAGTAAATATCTCGCGACTATAATATGACAGTAATTTTGTCAAATCTTCGTATCTTAATTGTTTGTGAGAAACCCAGAATTCAACAGTTAATAAATACGTGNATTTTGCATAGTAACTTTTTATTACTAGGCATTTGCAATACATTTATTTTCTCTCTGTCTTAATTTATATATATATTACGAATAAAATTATATTATTTATAGATTAAATAAAATTAAAAGTTCTCTTTAATAGAAAATAAGATATTTTCATGTTAACAGAAGTATAAGACGCTTGTGGTACATGACATTTTGAGGAAACAACCAAACACTTCGTACGTGGGATGATTTTCTAAACGCTTGATTCAAGAAGTGCTAAGAAACCGCGAATAGACCATAGTCACACAATTGCAAAATATAGTATTCCCTCATTATCAAAACCAGTCAAGTGCAGTACAGATAAGTGAAATGAATTAAAACACTGAAAATTAGCGTGCCAGGGACTCGAACCGCAAGCAGCTCCCCGTGGCACAATATTCTCCCTCGCCAAGCTATCAGTCCTCCCATATTCGCCCATAAGATCGTGATTCCTAAAGGCTGATGAAATACCCTTGAAAAATACCACTGAACCTACCTGCTAACATTTTAATGTGTACATTGACTGATATAAGCCCAGAAAAGTTGATAACAACGCATGGAAAATAGTTCCATATATTAACGTTGACGTAAAAGTGTTAGGCAAACATATGTGAATGCTGAAATTCTTTATTTGGCTTTCAGTTTTTTTACTGCGTATGAATATAGGAATTAGCATATTTGTAAAATATTTACTTTTCTGATACTTTCATTGTTTCACTTGACCGAAGCATGAATAAAGTTATCAGGCTTCCTCCAAATTATTTATAAAAAAATGGCATCTTGTAATTCATAATTATTTCAACCAGCCAACTTATAAATAATAAAGCTTTTGAGTGAATGTGCCTATTTTAAAATAAATTTTTGTGCACGTAAGTTTTAGCCTTGGAGACACCGCTCTCAAGATATCACTTATCTCCTGTATTTGTGTTGTGTCATTTCATCTGCAACAAGCAAGAATGCATAAAAAAATAAATTTTTAGAAACATTTCAATTCCCCAAAAGATTAACGTGACAAGAATGCTAAGTAAATATCTCGCGACTATAATACGACAGTAATTTTGTCAAATCTTCGTATCTTAATTGTTTGTGAGAAACCCAGAATTCAACAGTTAATAAATACGTGTAGGTCATTTAGGTGTTTGCAGCGGGTTCTTACCAATTCCCTGTTTCACGGTTTCTTATGTGACATTTTCACATAAAGAAAAATTCTTATTTCACTTCGAACAACATAATTACTAGTAGAAACGGCTTGCTTAACTTATTTTTAACTAACTAGTTTCTGTCGAACAGCGAAAAGTCAAAACTTCTCAAAAATTTCTCGCCATACAGGCCGTATGTACCGTTAACTTTCTTAACGTTGAAGAGTATATGAACTTAATATTTTAGAGCATGTATAATTACAATTCAGCTCGCTTAAGAGCAACAGTTGCAGCAGAGGCAGCAAGCAAACTAAGTAGTAACTAACTAAGTAGTACGGCACTGTTTTTACGCGTTCATATGTGGACATGGGTGTATTTATAAATATACACACATAAAGATAGAAATATTGCTAACGTTGATCATTTCACACCTTCATGCTTATACCTAGGGCCAGTGACTTTTCACGTAAAAATCGGAGCACAGGGTAGACTTCAATACTATATACACACCTCAGCTGTTGTTATACCTCCATTGACTGCCGGTGCCGTGCCCGTCTTTGACCAAGCCGCTCAGGACTTAGTAACTCCGACAATGAGCCTTCGTGATTCGTGCGCAAACGATTAACACGAGCCAGAACATTTTATAGCCAATCAAAGACGCTGGATGACCCTACAGTGCTTTAAACTGTATCTGGTCTCGAAATCTTTTCGCGAAATCTCACTGCCCCTACTTACACCTCATAACTAGGAATCTGCGAAATGCGCGTTGTTATTTCTCATCAAGGTAGACTTCACAGTACTGCACACACTCGAGAGCCCACGACCTTCGTTGATTGGCTGTGTTTCTGTGTGAAGCCGCTTCCCTTCTGACTGTAGAGCACGTGATTTGCTGACACCAACATAACGTGTTGATTCATTTGCACCGAGCTGCCCAACATGTGTCAAATTAAATATGACTCCAACGAGAAATGTAGCACATAACTACATGCACTTCAAGTTAAACACGCAGTAGGCTGTTCACGGCGAGCTGAGCATTTTTGAATTCAACGTTTGAAAAATGGCACTGCCACTACCTGNAACACGCAGTAGGCTGTTCACGGCGAGCTGAGCATTTTTGAATTCAACGTTTGAAAAATGGCACTGCCACTACCTGCACGCTACTATAGCTGGCACGCTGATTGGCATGCGCCGAGTTAAGTTGGCAACTACGTAAGGAAAGTAGTTACATGTATTAACGTTGAATACTGAAATTATTTTTTTTGCTTCCTTGTTAGCCTACTTTCCGAAGGAAACAAAGGCTTATGAGATCACCTTCCTGTCTGTGTGTATGTGTGTGAGTCTGTGCGTGTGTGTGTCCCCTCTTTTCAATTGTTAAACACGTGAACCTAATTTCACCATGCTCAGTACGCAATAGTACTAAGTAAGGACNTGTCCCCTCTTTTCAATTGTTAAACACGTGAACCTAATTTCACCATGCTCAGTACGCAATAGTACTAAGTAAGGACCCCTAACTTGTATAGTTTTCGTCCACGCCGGGGATTTAGTTTCAAAATAGCGGCCATTTTAGAATTTAGAGCATTATGTTATATCTCGGAAACCAGCCCAACGATTTTAACCCAATTTTTATTATTGACGGCGCAATTTGTAAGCATTAAATTCAGAGGTAAATATTGTTGTTAATTCCGCCATTATGGAAGATAGTGCCACATAAAAAAATTTAGCTTTTACGTTAAATCTCAAAACATGCTTAACTTATTTTTGCCAAATTTGGCACGTAAGTAATACTATAACTGGCCAGATACATGTCAGCAACTGAACTTAATTAGAAACTTATTTTCAAAATGGCAGCTATACACATATGTTACGTTTATTTTGTATCACTACCATACCGTTTGGTCAATTTCAATCAAATATTGTACGCTTACAGTATCTATTGCAAGCATGAAATAAGCCACGAAACAAAACATTTGTCCATAATTTTGTAATATAGCGCTACATAAATTAATCAAGATTTTGTGTAATTTCTCGGGAAAAAATTTACACATACCTACAAAACTTGGCAATCAAGTAGCACTGCTGCAGTTGATGTGTACAAATATTTTTCAAGTACGTCCCACAAATATTTTCAAAATGGTGGCCATCTATATATTTTAGAACAATATGCTATATCTTCGTAAATATTTAATTAATTCCAACTGAACTTTGTATGCTTATAGTACATACATATATCAAACATAAAGTTGGTCTACACGGTGTCTATTCGTCCTCCATTTTGTAAGATAGTGCCACACGAATAAATAACTTTTTAATGTCATATCGCGGGAAACAAATTTCCGATTCCAACCAAATATGAAAAAGATGTAGTACTGCGGTAGTTAATGTTAACTGATATTTTCTAGGTATGTTCGTCATTTATTTTCAAAATGGCAGCCATATACACTGGAGAGCCAAAAAAAACTGATATAGGCGAGCTTATGCACATAAAAGAGGTATGGAACCAATCAGAGTACCACGATACCGTCGGCAGCACCTATATAAGACAACAAACGTCTGACAAAGTTGCTAGATCGGTTACTGCTGATACAATGGCAGGTTATCAAGATTTAAGTGAGTTTGAACGTGGTGTTATAGTCGGCGCACCAGAGATGGGACATAGCATCTCCGAGGTAGCGACAACATTTTGATTTTCGCGTACGACCATTTCACGAGTGTACTGTGAATATTGGGAATCCGGTAAAACATCAAATCTTCGACATCGCTGCGGCCAGAAAAAGATCGTGAACGAACGGGACAAACGACGACTGACAAGAATGCTTAAACTTGACAGACGTGCAACCCTTTCTCAAATTGGCGGAAATTTCAATGGTGGGGCATCAACAGGTGCCAGCGTGCTAACTATTCAGCGGACCATCATTGATATGAGCTTTCGGAGCCGAATGACCACCCGCGAACCATTGTTGACTGCATGACACAAAGTTTTACGCCTCGCCTGGACCCGCCAACACTGCCATTGGACTGTTGATGACTGGAAATACGTTGCCTGGTCTGACGAATCTCGTTTACAATTGTATCAGGTGGATGGACGTGTACGGATATGGAGTCATCCTCATGAATCCATGGACCCTACATGTCAACAGGGGACTGTTCAAGCTGGTGGAGGCTATGTCATGGTATGGGGCGTGTGCAGTTGGCATTAAATGGGACCTCTGAAATGTCTAGATACGACTCTGACCGGTGACAGATACGTAAGCATCCTGTCCGATCACCTGCACCCATTCATGTCTATCGTGCATTCCGACGGACGTGGACAATTCCAGCATGACAATGGGACACTCCACACGTCGAGAGTTGCTACCGAGTGGCTCTATGATCACTCTTCTGACTTTAGACACTTCCATTGGCCACCTTAATCACCTTACATGAACATTATTGAGCATATCTGGGATACCATGCAACGTGCTGTTCAGAAGAGATCATCACCGCCTCGCACTCCTATGGATTTGTGGACTGCCCTGCAGGGTGAATGATGTGAATTGCCTCCTGCATACCTTCAGACATTAGTCGAGTCCATGACACGTCGTCTTGCGGCACTTCTGCGTGCTNGCAACAGTTGCAGCAGAGGCAGCAAGCAAACTAAGTAGTAACTAACTAAGTAGTACGGCACTGTTTTTACGCGTTCATATGTGGACATGGGTGTATTTATAAATATACACACATAAAGATAGAAATATTGCTAACGTTGATCATTTCACACCTTCATGCTTATACCTAGGGCCAGTGACTTTTCACGTAAAAATCGGAGCACAGGGTAGACTTCAATACTATATACACACCTCAGCTGTTGTTATACCTCCATTGACTGCCGGTGCCGTGTCCGTCTTTGACCAAGCCGCTCAGGACTTAGTAACTCCGACAATGAGCCTTCGTGATTCGTGCGCAAACGATTAACACGGGCCAGAACATTTTATAGCCAATCAAAGACGCTGGATGACCCTACAGTGCTTTAAACTGTATCTGGTCTCGAAATCTTTTCGCGAAATCTCACTGCCCCTACTTACACCTCATAACTAGGAATCTGCAAAATGCGCGTTGTTATTTCTCGTCAAGGTAGACTTCACAGTACTGCACACACTCGAGAGCCCACGACCTTCGTTGATTGGCTGTGTTTCTGTGTGAAGCCGCTTCCCTTCTGACTGTAGAGCACGTGATTCGCTGACACCAACATAACGTGTTGATTCATTTGCACCGAGCTGCCCAAGATGTGTCAAATTAAATATGACCCCAACGAGAAATGTAGCACATAACTACATGCACTTCAAGTTACACACGCAGTAGGCTGTTCACGGCGAGCTGAGCATTTTTGAATTCAACGTTTGAAAAATGGCACTGCCACTACCTGCACGCTACTATAGCTGGCACGCTGATTGGCATGCGCCGAGTTAAGTTGGCAACTACGTAAGGAAAGTAGTTACATGTATTAACGTTGAATACTGAAATTATTTTTTTTGCTTCCTTGTTAGCCTACTTTCCGAAGGAAACAAAGGCTTATGAGATCACCTTCCTGTCTGTGTGTATGTGTGTGAGTCTGTGCGTGTGTGTGTCCCCTCTTTTCAATTGTTAAACACGTGAACCTAATTTCACCATGCTCAGTACGCAATAGTACTAAGTAAGGACACCTAACTTGTATAGTTTTCGTCCACGCCGGGGATTTAGTTTCAAAATAGCGGCCATTTTAGAATTTAGAGCATTATGTTATATCTCGGAAACCAGCCAAACGATTTTAACCCAATTTTTATTATTGACAGCGCAATTTGTAAGCATTAAATTTAGAGGTAAATATTGTTGTTAATTCCGCCATTATGGAAGATAGTGCCACATAAAAAAATTGAGCTTTTACGTTAAATCTCAAAACATGCTTAACCTATTTTTGCCAAATTTGGCACGTAAGTATACTATAACTGGCCAGATACATGTCAGCAACTGAACTTAATTAGAAACTTATTTTCAAAATGGCAGCTATACACATATTTTAAGTTTATTTTGTATCACTACCATACCGTTTGGCCAATTTCAATAAAATATTGTACGCTTACAGTATCTATTGCAAGCATGAAATAAGCCACGAAACAAAACATTTGTCCATCATTTTGTAATATAGCGCTACATAAATTAATCAAAATTTTGTGTAATTTCTCGGGAAACAATTTACACATACCTACAAAACTTGGCAATCAAGTAGCACTGCTGCAGTTGATGTGTACAAATATTTTTCAAGTACGTCCCACAAATATTTTCAAAATGGTGGCCATCTATATATTTTAGAACAATATGCTATATCTTCGTAAATATTTAATTAATTCCAACTGAACTTTGTATGCTTAAAGTACATACATATATCAAACATAAAATTGGTCTACACGGTGTCTATTCGTCCTCCATTTTGTAAGATAGTGATACACGAATAAATAACTTTTTAATGTCATATCGCGGGAAACAAATTTCCGATTCCTACCAAATATGAAAAAGAAGTAGTGCTGCGGTAGTTAATGTTAACTGATATTTTCTAGGTATGTTCGTCATTTATTTTCAAAATGGCAGCCATATACACTGGAGAGCCCAAAAAAAAACTGATATAGGCGAGCTTATGCACATAAAAGAGGTATGGAACCAACCAGAGTAACACGATACCGTCGGCAGCACCTATATAAGACAACAAACGTCTGACAAAGTTGCTAGATCGGTTACTGCTGATACAATGGCAGGTTATCAAGATTTAAGTGAGTTTGAACGTGGTGTTATAGTCAGCGCACCAGAGATGGGACATAGCATCTCCGAGGTAGCGACAACATTTGGATTTTCGCGTGCGACCATTTCACGAGTGTACCGTGAATATCGGGAATCCGGTAAAACATCAAATCTTCGACATCGCTGCGGCCAGAAAAATATCGTGAACGAACGGGACAAACGACGACTGACAAGAATCATTAAACTTGACAAACGTGCAACCCTTTCTCAAATTGGCGGAAATTTCAATGGTGGGGCATCAACAAGTGCCAGCGTGGTAGCTATTCAGCGGACCATCATTGATATGAGCTTTCGGAGCCGAATGACCACTCGCGAACCATTGTTGACTGCATGACACAAAGTTTTACGCCTCGCCTGGACTCGCCAACACCGCCATTGGACTGTTGATGACTGGAAATACGTTGCCTGGTCTGACGAATCTCGTTTTTAATTGTATCAGGTGGATGGACGTGTACGGATATGGAGTCATCCTCATGAATCCATGGACCCTACATGTCAACAGGGGACTGTTCAAGCTGGTGGAGGCTATGTCATGGTATGGGGCGTGTGCAGTTGGCATTAAATGGGACCTCTGATACGTCTAGATACGACTCTGACCGGTGACAGATACGTTAGCATCCTGTCCGATCACCTGCACCCATTCATGTCCATCGTGCATTCCAACGGACGTGGACAATTCCAGCATGACAATGCGACACTCCACACGTCGAGAGTTGCTACCGAGTGGCTCTATGATCACTCTTTTGACTTTAGACACTTCCATTGGCCACCTTAATCACCTTACATGAACATTATTGAGCATATCTGGGATACCATGCAACATGCTGTTCAGAAGCGATCATAACCGCCTCGCACTCCTATGGATTTGTGGACTGCCCTGCAGGGTGAATGGTGTGAATTGCCTCCTGCATACCTTCAGACATTAGTCGAGTCCATGACACGTCGTCTTGCGGCACTTCTGCGTGCTCGCGGGGGCCCTACACGATATTAGGCAGGTGTACCAGTTTTTTTGGCTCTTCAGTTTATGTTGATCAGTGTTACAGCGATGGGCTGCGAGGTTTCTCCATATCCCAACACTGCATCGAGATTTGAGGTGGCTATCATTATTACCAGTTATTACTTGGCTCCTTTAATTAGCTTCCTATCATCTTCGGCGTCACCCAGTAATATCGATAGTGGCACACTCACCTAGAACTTGCTTTCCGGGATGATTGGAACTTGTAGCCATCTTAAATTCTTCAACCTGTAATTTTTTCCATGTCGAGACTGGTTGGCTTGAAATATCACTTGCTCGAAAAGGTGGATTAAACCATTGCGAACGAACATGGTGGTGGCGGGGTGGGTCCTGTCCTCTTTCATGAGTATACCTTGGATGCGCAGGAATGGTTGCCAAAGCAGGGTGTAAATATCTTGACGCTGCATCGGGATTCGAACCTCACGCTCGAGAGTGTATGAGGTAGTTAGATACGGCCGGTAGCAATACTGCTGAAACTTGTAGATTCTGCCATCGAATTCTATTCTCAGGGTGTCATTCAGTATGCTTCCATCTTCCATATCTGTTCACTTTAAATCCTAAGCTATGTAAAACTTATAATTGGCACATGTTAGCACGCCAGTGTCTCGAGCTCTGCTGGTCGCAGGTTTGCCGCTGCACCCGAATTTAAGCACAGTTCGTCTCAATTCCATAGTTTCAAGTACAAGCGCAAAGTGATTTATTCGTTTCTGAAATCTATCTGTTTATCATCCTGATCAACGATTGACAAGACCACTTCGTGTGCTTTTTCGTGATCAAGGGAACTTAAATTATGCTTTTCGGAACTTCGACCAGTTTATAACCTCGTGTGGCCGTCGGCACAAACTCGTGCAGCGTACTGCAGGTTTTACTATTGACGTAGCCGTTATTCGCCAAAGTACAGTTTATGCATATCGCATTCACCAGAAATATGTTCACCGGTCGCGAGGATTCCTGCATTTTACTAGCTTCATAGATTCGCATCCCGAACCACAGCATTTGGACCGATGGTATCTGGTTCGGTGAAATCGATATAGGCACTGCAAAATATTTCTTCCTTCAGTGTGTTCGGGTTGCCACGTAGTCCAAATGTCACATCCGTTGGCACGGATTAACTGATGGAATTGGCGATGTCCTTCAGTTCGTATGCGCCGGTGGGAATGCTGATTCCGTTCACGTAATCTGCCACTACATACCGGAATGCAGAATTCACGTTTTCTTCTATGTTGGATATGGATATGTAAGATTGTAAATCCGTAAGTCCAACGACTCACTCACCTTCCAGCTCCAAGTTCGGGTAAAATGTCGCCCTGAGGTAGGATATTTTATCACTTAGANTCCAACGACTCACTCACCTTCCAGCTCCAAGTTCGGGTAAAATGTCGCCCTGAGGTAGGATATTTTATCACTTAGAATGTTGGACACTGACATACTGACTGGGGAATATAGACGAGAACACCTTTTATGTAAAAGGACAATGAACAATTACTCGCGTACGATTTTTTTATTCCATGTGCACCAGAAATCGAAGACACAGGTGTCCACAATTCCACGTGTTCGACATTTGCTCCATCTCATAGTTGTGTCATTTTGCAATTTCCAGGTACGGCCGCTGTTCGTCGAGAGAACGCAAATTACCGAAACTGTCGTAGGATAACGCACATTTTCTATGTTTGACATACGTTACCCAGTGTGTACCAGGCCTCGCTGTCGTCTCCAGGTTGATTATGGCACATTCGTCATGTTTGGATTTAGGGGGCAAAACATCTCGCATGAACGCACCGCGAAAATGAAGTATCTTCAATTTGCGTGCAAAAATTTCCCAATCCGTGTTCGTGAGCGGCCATTTCGGTAGGAATATCATTAGTTGCTACAACGCTTTTTCTTTATCGCATCTACTCCTCTTCGGTAGGGTCGTCGTATGCAAAGTCCTTGGCCATTTTTTTTTACCCATGGCGATAGCTTCCAGTTTACGGTTGTGGCGACGGTTTTCCTCCAACTGCTTACGTTCGTTCGAGTCTCGTTTCACCGCGCTAAGGATATTCGTTACGGTCCAGAGCACTGATTGCAGGTATCAAGGTGGGAAGGATTCCTCCCATTTTCTCTTCCCTCTTCTCTTGGAAGTTTGTCTCGCTTGCTACGCCCCCATGCCCATTTTCACCTTGGCTTTCAAGGTGTTGGAAACGCCCTATGCGTCTATTCCTTCACCGAGTCCGGTGTCCGGTGGGCGATGTATTTCGTCCGCTCTATGCGCGAGGTCTGCCTGGTGCCTGGTTTGTAGATCCTTGTGCTGGCAATAGACGATATCATGCCACTTGCACACCTCGTCCAGCGTGTTGATGCCCGTATCGCCAGGTGCCAACCTTTTAGCTAGCTTGGTTCCTGGCCAGTAGAACCTGTATCCGGGAANTCAACGTGTTGGAAACGCCCTATGCGTCTATTCCTTCACCGAGTCCGGTGTCCGGTGGGCGATGTATTTCGTCCGCCCTACGCGCGAGTATCTTGTCTGCCTGGTGCCTGGCTTGTAGATCCTTGTGCTGGGAACAGGCGGTATCATGCCACTTGCACGCCACGCCCAGCATGTTGATGCCCGTATCGCCAGGTGCCAACCTTTTAGCTAGCTTGGTTCCTGGCCAGTAGAACCTGTATCCGGGAATNTGTTGATGCCCGTATCGCCAGGTGCCAACCTTTTAGCTAGCTTGGTTCCTGGCCAGTAGAACCTGTATCCGGGAATGGGTAGCTCGAAAGGTAGATTGTTGATCAGTGTATCGACGATCTCTCTTCCAGATTTGATCTTTCTTCTACGAGCCATCACACGCTACTGACCCACAAACCGATATATACCCAACCTTTATGCGTNTAGCTCGAAAGGTAGATTGTTGATCAGTGTATCGACGATCTCTCTTCCAGATTTGATCTTTCTTCTACGAGCCATCACACGCTACTGACCCACAAACCGATATATACCCAACCTTTATGCGTTTTCCTTTCAGTATCATGGAGATAATCAAGCAAGATGTTAGTCTTCCCATCCACATCACCGCGGAAGATGTCAAAACCTTACACGATGCACGTCACGGCACGCTGTTGCCAATACCGTGAGAGAACTAACTTGTGGGCCATCGGGTTGCAGGAATACGTGTGTGTTTCTCAGCCTTTGGAGGAACCGAATGCTCTTAGGTTCGAAAATATGTTCCTTTACTCCAAATCCCTTCAGCAGCCCAAATACCAGCATCTGTACCATTCACTCCTGGTCGTGGATGACTTGCAATTTATCCCCTGCAGTGCTAACGAAGCCATCATGCCACCAAGTGAAGCATTGAAGTATTGCCAAACTCTGTATTTATTTTCGACGATGTGGCATGTGAGAAACAGACTTGCATTCAGGAATGCTTAAGGATAGTTATGTAGCACCTTCGTGTCACAAACTTGAGCACTCATAGGTGCTCTCGTTATGGCACAAGGGTCCTTCATATATTGAAATTGGTATCTAGATTCCTGTGTGTACTAGGGTTTTTTTTAATAGTAAAAGCAGTTATTATGGGCGCACTGCTGTTTTGCTTATTACAAAAACTGTATATAAGAGAAAGTATTAAATACACTCGAGGTGTAGCTGAAGGTTTTATAAAACATAACACAATAGTGGTGAAATTATATTATATCCATGGGCGATAACTGAGGAAGTAAATAATAACGTATTTATTTTCTATAAACAATGGGTGTATTANTTATTACAAAAACTGTATATAAGAGAAAGTATTAAATACACTCGTGGTGTAGCTGAAGGTTTTATAAAACATAACACAATAGTGGTGAAATTATATTATATCCATGGGCGATAACTGAGGAAGTAAATAATAACGTATTTATTTTATTTAAACAATGGGTGTATTTAAACCTTTCTTTTTGTTTGCGTAAACAACAGAGATAAATACAATATTTTTTCTCTCTTTCAAACACACAAGTATAACATGTTTCTTTGTTTAGAGTATTATAGAGATTGATTGTAAATAAAATCTATTCTCCTTTTTTTATTGTATTATAATATTATATGGCCATGACTATGCCGTCGGTTCCCCCCATAGCTTCATTTGAAACACAGCAATACTGCACATTTTCCTTTACATAATTTTTTTACCTTTAATTAAATAGAAGATAAAAAATAATTTTGTACTTTGTTAGTTCAAATTAAATTAATTAATTATCGAACAACAGATGTCGCGTCAGAAGACTGCAAGTTCGGACCACTCCCGAGCACATGCAGCAGCAAAAATAATTTAGAGGTTACTTGTTGGTCGAACTTGAATTTAAGACTTCAGTGAGGTGCCGGCTGAAAGAAACAGGGATTAATGTTCAAAACGACCATGCCATGATTTTATGTCCTTCTCACATCACAAGACGGATGCGAAGATTGTCCACAAGGTTATGCCATGTCAGGTGAACAGTGGAACCGGCAAAACGGTGGATAAAAACACTATTTCTTCTGAAGGATGATGAAAGATTCCCCAAGTTATTCATATAAGCTGACTACATGCTATATGGCAAGGAAGCGAAGAAGAATTAAGTAACCTGAGCGGAAACCTATATATACCAAAGTATGCTCCGGACTTCATGGTCTCATGCGACTAATCGATTCATAAATCGAAATAGTAGAATTACATATAATTATTCANACCTTTCTTTTTGTTTGCGTAAACAACAGAGATAAATACAATATTTTTTCTCTCTTTCAAACACACAAGTATAACATTTTTCTTTGTTTAGAGTATTATAGAGATTGCTTGTAAATAAACTCTATTCTCCTTTTTTTATTGTATTATAATATTATATGGCCATGACTATGCCGTCGGGTCCCCCCATAGCTTCATTTGAAACACAGCAATACTGCACATTTTCCTTTACATAATTTTTTTCCTTTAATTAAATAGAAGATAAAAAATAATTTTGTACTTTGTTAGTTCAAATTAAATTAATTAATCATCGAACAACAGATGTCGCGTCAGAAGACTGCAAGTTCGGACCACTCCCGAGCACATGCAGCAGCAAAAGTAATTTAGAGGTTACTTGCTGGTCGAACTTGAATTTAAGACTTTAGTGAGGTGCCGGCTGAAAGAAACAGGGATTAATGTTCAAAACGACCATGCCATGATTTTATGTGCTTCTCACATCACAAGACGGATGCGAAGATTGTCCACAAGGTTATGCCATGTCAGGTGAACAGGGGAACCGGCAAAACGGCGGATAAAAACACTATTTCTTCTGAAGGATGATGAAAAATTCCCCAAGTTATTCATATAAGCTGACTTCATGCTATATGGCAAGAAAGCGAAGAAGAATGAAGTAACCTGAGCGGAAACCTATATATACCAAAGTATGCTCCGGACTTCATGGTCTCATGCGACTAATCGATACATAAATTGAAATAGTAGAATTACATATAATTATTCCCAAATTACGTTGATCATTTGCATAATTGGAAATTAAGAATTTACACAATATTATTTATGTAAATATTTAATAAACATAAATTTTTTTAAACAAAATATTAAAATAAAATAATTAATAATATTTAAACATTACATAATTTTCAGATTATAAAGTTNTTCCCAAATTACGTTGATCATTTGCATAATTGGAAATTAAGAATTTACACAATATTATTTATGTAAATATTTAATAAACATAAATTTTTTTAACAAAATATTAAAATAAAATAATTATTAATATTTGAACATTACATAATTTTCAGATTATAAAGTTCGTGTTACAACTTCAAATTGAGTAAACAAAATATTAACCATAACTAGAGCACGTTCCAATAGAAAAAAATTATTTAGCGAAATACGAAATAAAAAAGAAGAAATTAATGGAATTGCATATATAAGAAACATCTGCCAATATAACAGGCACAGAATGCGATGTCATGCGTATGTGGACTGTGCGAACTTGATACAAACTTATTCGTGCATGCCAAAACAGTTGCTACGAGATAATGTGAATTTCCTCGTGTTGTTCTCATGGAAGATAAGAATTTGTGGCATGTGTACAACGACCACGCAAATAGAGACATGATGTTCGCAGAGTTTAAGGATACGTGTTGTTTGTGCTGGAACGAGGAGTGTGGAATATTGTTTGATCGACATGGATTCGCCAATATGTAAGGGAAGGCACAGACATGGCTTCGATCAGTTTATAGTAAGATGCCGACCATGAGTCACATTACAATTTCCCAGTTCGGACATGGTCTACGCTCCGATAATTGTGATAATGGGAATGGGTTCCCGGAAACTTGCCTCACTGCTCTTCACAGGGGCATATCGCTTCTTGGACAAAAGTTCGAGAGCGTGAAAAATGGATCGGCATGTAGGAGGTTCAGAGACATGGATAAAATACACGATCAACGTTTCAAATAAGCAAAGACAGNTCAGTAAACAAAATATTAACCATAACTAGAGCACGTTCCAATAGAAAAAAATTATTTGGCGAAATACGAAATAAAAAAGAAAGAAATTAATGGAATAGCATAGATAAGAAACATCTGCCAATATAACAGGCACAGAATGCGATGTCAAGCGTACGTGGACTGTGTGAACTTTATACAAACTTATTCGTGCATGCCAAAACAGTTGCTACGAGATAATGTGAATTTCCTCGTGTTGTTCTCATGGACGATAAGAATTTGTGGCATGTGTACAACGACCACGCAAATAGAGACATGATGTTCGCAGAGTTTAAGGATACGTGTTGTTTGTGCTGGAACGAGGAGTGTGGAATATTGTTTGATCGACATGGATTGGCCAATATGTAAGGGAAGGCACAGACGTGGCTTCGATCAGTTTATAGTAAGATGCCGACCATGAGTCACATTACAATTTCCCAGTTCGGACATGTCTACGCTCCGATAATTGTGATAATGGTAATGGGTTCCCGGAAACTTGCCTCACTGCTCTTCACAGGGGCATATCGCTTCTTGAACAAAAGTTCGAGAGCGTGAAAAATGGATCGGCATGTAGGGGGTTCAGAGACATGGATAAAATACACGATCAACGTTTCAAATAAGCAAAGACAGGAAAAAATTTAGGCTCTTCAAAATATGTTAAAGTCAAAACTGGCTTCGAAAAACGATGTTGCGAGGCATAGCAAGAAAGTGATGGATGCATGTATTAACCGACTCGAAATGGTTGAAAATGTGTTGTTGTGTGTTTATTCCATTCTATGTATGATGGCAGACCGAACCGAACGGACGACTGAGCTGCAGTGGGGCATAAAAGCTGTTCGCGCGAAATATCTACTCTCAAAAAGTTACAGATTGGCTCTCGAGAATCGAAGGGAAGATAATTACAAGCCGATAACCAGCCGTCTCGACGAACTTGGTCGAGAACACCCGGAGGATGCTTTGCCTCGGTCGGATATCACACACGAAACCAAAGTGGAAGGAACGACCATGGCCTGTAAATGAAAATAAGTCAGCAAATGCAAGGGGGCATCACTAGCAACGAAGACGATTTGCCCCTGATCGATTTGCTGCATGCGCGAGAACGGAAACGACTGCGAGAGCATGGGACTTAGGTGGACACCCTGGTCGGCCACTACATCGCTTCCAACTACGATCGGAAAAGACACAAGGCGTACAGCTTGCGACACCACATTGAAAAATGGTTTTTCGGAAACAAGGAAGTAATATTTTTTTCCAGGAGATGTGATACAGATTGGCTAACCCAAAGTGAAAATGATGCATTGTCTGTGCGAACGTCTGTTTCATAGGCATCCCGGACACTACACCTACTCTGATTTGCGCAAGTTCTGTATCCCTGCTACAGTCCAGTCGTTCTCATTATGAAAACCTTAACCCACCAACGCAGCGATTTAAGGACACGACGCATGTGAAATTCTGCATTATCACTTGACTGTGTCCACGATTGGTCAAAACTATTGGATCGGGTCTGATGCAGCAGAAGATTGACACCAAACGCAAGATAGTCTATGTGTTTGGGACGATTCGAACGAACTTGTCGATAGACTACTGCTACTGGTCACTTCGCAGTCTGCGGGCAACCGGTCACACACCAACGAGATTATATTCATCATCGATGAACTCTTCGAAGCTGGCAACCTCATGAAATGAGGAAATATTCCGTTTCCGGGTAATTGCACACGTCTGCCTGAAGGGATTATTCTCGGAGAAAGAATTTCATGAAAGGGCTGGACGATACTTTCCAATCCTCCCTGATCGAAGTGCAAGATTTTTCTCTTTCGAATAAAGGTCACTACTACATTTTGACCACAATATACATATTTTCCAAGTATGCCTGGACCAGACCACTTAAGTCGAGGAATACACATGACGTCACCAAGGCCATGACGAATGTGTTGAGTGAAGTACGCATACCGAAAAATCTCCACATCTACGATGGTAAAGAATATTTTAATGCTACTTTCTGTGCACTGATTAAAATGTACCGCATAAATCACTATTCAATGCACTCTGGACTGATGGCTAGCATCGTCAAGCGTTTTTACCAGACTCTAAAATCCAAATTGTGTATACATTTCACGGCGAACAGAAAATACAAGTGGCTTGAGATACTGACGAAACTCGCTCATGTGTATAATTCTACCTTTATTCTACCACTCACATGAAGCCCGAAGATGTCAAGGAAGACTCCATGCTTAGGTCTGTTTATGCTATTCCAACAAGGATGGACCCACGCAAGCCTAAATATAAGTTCGGTGACCTGGCGCGCATCTCCATACAGCGTGGCATTTTCCACAAGGCCTATCGTCACAACAGGTGGGCAGAATTGTACAAGGTGGTTCGCATACGACATTGGAACCCACACATGTATTACCTGGAGGACTTACGAGGCGAACCCATCTTCGGAGATTTTTACGCAGAGGAGATAGAGCCTACGAAGTTTCCTGATGTTTTTTGGCGGAAAAGGTACTGAAACGACGTAATGTTCGCTTGTACATAGGATGGTTCGGGCACTCGAAAAGTGACGAGTCTGGGTCGACGAGAAGGACATTATGTAATAGTACTTGCCGATGTTTTAAAACTATAAGATATGTATTCTCATGTACATGTATTATTTTTAAATAAATATATTTTACCTTACTTTGCATTCATTTTATTCTTGCACTCTCCTGTCCTTATATACAATGTGTGCAGGTACAGATCTGTGAAGATGCGAACACAGCTCTCCCCACGCACATGCTCACTTATGCTGTCTGGAACCACGTAGACTGTGAAAACGACGTAAAAGCATGTAATATGCAAGTGTGCAGTTGCTTGACACCATGCAGGCGCAGGCCTGTGAAAATGCTGATGCTGTTCTTGCCATGCAAATACAGATTTGTTTTTAAAACTTTGTCAAGGTCAGCTGTCCTGCCTGTCCATCCATGCTCGAAAACTCAACTCCAGTAACATAAATGGTGTACATATTTTATTTAGGAAGTAATTGTTTCCATAATTTATATCCTTATTGTATTAGTTTATTTTCTCTATTTAAAAAATTTTTTTTCGCTAAATATTTTTACCACTACACTTAACATTACCTTTTTTTCTGAAATGATGGGGCACATGACAAACAATACAATATGAGGGAAAACAGTTTTAAAATTATACATATATTTATTCATCAAATTCTATTATAATTATTCCGCATTCATGTTAAGCAATATCAGTTAACACTGATCAACAGAAAAATATTTTTTTAATGTTGTTTTTTTCTGCATTTATGTTGCGACATATTTTTGCATTATTCATACATAGATAAGAAATGTAACTTTTAACACTCAAAGATTTTTTTATGAAAAATTCCCTGCTGTTTTGTTTACATACACCGACACACCGACACACACCATGTGCCTCCAAATAGAATTGACAACTATACATTTATTCATACTGTTGCTCGGTTCGAAACACTGTTTCTTTATACTGTTTGTTATTATCCACTGTCCTTCCCCGTCATCGTCCGGCGAGCTTGTCTTTACCTCGCAGAGCAGACTGCGACAAGTCGCGGTCCGCTCGACGAACGGAATCGTGTCACCTTCTTCGTCCCGTGGAGTATATGCCTATCGCCATCGCATTCTTCGCTGAATCTAAGCACAGTTTCCTGCTCCCTTCGTTGTATTTTGTAGTTATTATGCTGGACGCCTTCTTTAATGGTGATTGTTTCACCCCTGATCAGCTCCAACAGTTCGTCGGTGCTGCATGGTAGGGTTAAGTTCGGTCTCATGTTGTACACTGCGCAGGTTTCGTCATCGCACTGGATTTTGTCCATAAAATACACTTTTGACTTGCTTTTGGCGTTCAAGGTGCTCTGGTTGAATGCAGGTACTATGGTGTAGTAGAGGCGGAAATGATTCAGACAATCACCGGCTTCTATTTTTTTCACAGCATCCTCATACCGTGGGTCGCATTGTCAGTACTCCACTTGATGGGACATGGATATGTCATTGGGATAACACTTCACTATGTCTGACTTGAAGAAGCTGGTGTACATTACCTCGTGCATCGAAGATCGTGGTGATGGTGTGATGGGAGTAGCTGTGGTGGGCGTCAACCAACTACTACTGGTGGCGATAGTGGTCTGGGTGGTGACCTCATGTGCTGAAAGCCATTTGTCGCATGTCGTCTAGGCGAAGGTGGAGCTGGATCGAAGATCTGACGTTATCAGCTCCATGAGGTCCGCGGTCACTTGTTCTGCAGAGCTGTTAATGTTTTTCACTGTGCGGACCCTTCGTCGATGGAGGAGGTGGTGTTGGCGGTGGCTGCTGCTGCTTTGCGACGTAGCGCCTTGCACCAGCTGCGGGAATGAGGAGTGCCGGAATGAAAGTGGTGCAGCCTTTGAAGCACTTCTTGCATGGCAGTCAGTCGCGAATATCTTCGTCTTGCTGCAGGTAGACTGGAAGTATTTTGTACATGCACCGAACTTCATGGTGTGCACATGTCAAATGAAACTCTTTCGGTAGAAAGGCCAGTTCGTTATCTGGTTCTAGTGCCGCAAGTGACTGTAGCCTCCCGTATACGCCGATCGCCGAAATTAGCCATACACATGATATTACATATACTTCTTTTAAACCCTTGTACCAGCATATGTCCCGATAGTCGAGCGGTCTAAGGCGTCTGCATGCCACCATAACGTTAGGCTGTTCGATCCAAGCCTCCTGCAGACAATACTCTGATCTCTGCACGAAATTAAATATAAAAGCAATGCCCCTAGCTGCCAATGCTAGAACCAATATGGTGGCTGAGCGAGAGTGACACCAGTGTCCTTAGCAGGTGAAAGTTGAACTAAGAACAAGTGTAAACAATATAGTGGACGACAGTGGTACACTCTATCAGCAATAAAAAACATTACAGGGATCGGTGGTACACTGTGGCGGAAGACGAGAGAACTACAGCATGTGGAGCGCATGCGACAGAAGCGAAGATGAGTTATTGGGAAACAATATTTTGGGCGAAAACAAAATACCAATTGGAAACAATATGGCAGACAAAAAAAATTGCAAATGGAAACAAAATGGCGACAGGAAACAAGAATGCCTTCACATGTCAAGGTCATGGACAAAAGATGGCGTAATCCAAGATAGCGGCTCTGGCATCATCCAAGATGGCGGAATCCAAGATGGTGAACGGCGACACAGTGCCACAGCCCCAGCTCTTGTCCTGGAAGGAACATTACCGATCTAATTGTACGAAATAAGATAAACATATTTAATTATTTCTGTGGAAACGTACTTCGAAAAATGGTAGAAAATTGAATTTCTTCAAAGTGATGGGACCATTTTCTATAATGTATGGTATTGAAAACAGCATGCTGAGAACGTGTGTTAAATTATAACAGAAGCCTGTGAAATGCAATTCTTTAGATAAGTTTCTGGTTATATTTTTGACGGATGAGAAAATTTGTGATTTTTTAGCACAGAGTTTAATAACGGAAACAAAAGAAACAGCGCCCATTGAAATGTAAATAATATGAAGATCGAAAATCAAGGGCATGAGTAAAACTATTAAGTAATATATCCCAAGGTTAAAACGTATCTAGGAAAATATTCTAAAATTTTGTTGGATCATTTTTATACGAAATGAAAAGAACCAAGATAAGATACAATATCTGATGAGTTTTGTATCAGTATTTATCTACTTATATGCATGTACGTATGTAGACGTGTATGTACGCACATGTGCAATGAACGTACATGTGTAATGAACGTAGTGAGCTCTACCACCCCTCAATGTTTGTCCCATGATTTTAGAATCACGCTGTATGCATACGCTCATATGTAACTACATACGTATGTTTGTAATACTTTTATATATGCATATATACAAGTACATAAGTATTTACATAGATACATATACCGGTTTTACCCGAATAAATGATAATTAATACCCGAGTGGGATAGAAGAATACAAATGGAGCATAATTCATCCAGAAACAAATTATCTAACGTCGATGGGTAACCCACTGACAGCAGTGGCAATGTGCAGGGGCGGGTATGCAACTATGTAACTTGGTTTATTTACCAGCACGTGCTCAGTTCTGGGCGCCTGATAACAACATTCAGACTACACGATCCCAGTTTCCATGGTGCTACGTATCTCCAATTCATTGCAGGATTTGTTACATTTTTCTTTAGATGCTTGTGAGGTGATGTGGTTTGAGCAAGACGGCGCCCGCCTCATTTTACCATTGAGGTTCGCTGGCACCTTGACGTTCACTTCCCGAACTGTTAGATAAGTAGGGCAGGCCCCATATAATGACCACCAAGCTCACCTGACATCATACCAGCTGACTTTCGGCTGTGGGCCCCATCAAATCGATGATGCATGCCACACCACTTGACACAAAGGATGAGCTCACTACGCGGATAAGGAGATAATTTTTACACCATCAGCACCACGCCGGAAACCTTTGCACATGTGCTTACAACATTCTTCAGCGCTGCACTTTCTGTGTGGCCAACGGTGGCCGACACTTTGAAAATACATTGGAAGACTTCTGCTCAAATGTGTAAAAAAATGGTTATTTCGTTGAACTGCCTGTTGCCCAATTTGTGTGGTTGCATAACCTCCCCTGCACATTGCCACTGCCATTAGTAGGTTAACTATGGATGCTAGACAATTTGTTTCTCGATGAAATATGCTCGATTTGTGCTCATCTACCCAAATCTGGTGTTTATTATAATTTATTATAGTACAACCGGTATACATTCACTATATATATATATATGTATATAAACATTCTTACATAAATATAATACATGCCAGAACACCACAAATGTATCGAGCCATAGACTGAAAGCAGTAGCTTTTGTGGAGTTGTGGGGTGTGAGATTTCGACAAGAGTGTTTTGGGCACGTGTGTCTGGTAATCTCTTTAAGTAAACGTGATAGGTCCAAGACTTACACTCTAAAATCTAAACAATTAAAACTGGTCTCAATCAGCGAATATGGCTGCAGATCTGATACAACTGCTTCTCTTGAATCAGGCAAATTCTTCTTATCGAAGCTTGCAAGGACCTCAATATATTGCCTGAAGGACTGCGGAGGATCATGCTAAGGAACTGCATCAAAGTCTATATGAAATGAATGTTGATAACTAGTTGGGAAAAACCATCCAGATCATGGACAATCGTGATAAAGTTCATTACATATCCAGTGAATGTTTGAAACACTACCACAAGACCAAACATGCTCGGTGTCAGAATGTTCGTAGTCACAAGTGTTTACAGATAGCAAGAGAATCGTGAATGCTGTAGGCGTAAGTGCTATGTAAATATAGCCAGGAAGCTTTACACACGTGTCCTGGCGAACAGACACCAAAGTAGTTAAAAAGGCCCTAAAGAGCACATGCCGGAAAAAGACCTAAAGTGTGAGTTCAAGTGTAAAATGGGTGTAGCCGACACCCGTTTTAAACTTGAACGCACACAAAATGAGCAAACGTACAAACGCACAGTACAAGGGTACGGGATCCTGCGTCGATATGAGGCGCAGTTTCATTAACACTGTAGTGCACAATTCTAAAGGAAACCCCGGGAAATTAAATTGTTAAAATATGGCGTCATTTGAGGTTAACTAAATTATAAAGAGATTTCTGCATATTTATTAGATCTTTCTACATATTTTTAAGACCAAATTTGGTGAACAAACAGGACTCATTAAATGTGACTACGGTAAATTAAACTTTCTGCTCAGCCCAGTAAGGCTTGATCTGATATTATAAACGTTAACAGTGTGAGGATACATCTGTGAGAAGACACCATTTCTTCTACCATTGGCCGAAAAATTGCTACTCTAAAACTCACCCGAAATAATTTGGGAAAAGTTTACTTGTGAAACATGGGGAATAAAATAAAATCCGATTTATTGCGTACCTGAATAGGCAGATAAACACCTGAAAAACAACCAGTCTTTAAATTGCACATTTGCGCACTATTAGCTACAAAGTAAAATTAAATTGCAGTTCGCGAACAATGGTTTCATGTTACCGATATTCAAACTGAGATATAACACTTGTAAAAACATAGAACCTTAATAGAAATCAAATGTTTGGGTACCATTTTATAGCATACGACATTTTCACTGTAGACTTAATGGAATTTGGGCGCCAGTTTGCTAAGCAGTAAAATGTAATTTAGAAAATAACTCTCTTGTTACAACTTCCAAGTACTCACCGTCGAAGTTCAAACCAGCGGCCAGCGATAGCCATCTAATGCAAGTTAGGTAGGCATGTACATGGGGAAAAAAAAAACATGGAGGCCAACGATCCGGAAAGCCACAAATAACTGGAGTACAGAGATTTGAGCGTCTCTTAACATCGGGGTCGTAAGAGCTGATGTGGGTGAAGCGAAGTGAGTATGGAGTAGTGCCGGAATGAAAGGCTGGGGAAACGGGAGATCCCCGAGAAAACCTGCCGACCATTGGCATCGTCCAGCATGATGCCCCCACGCGAAAATCGGGGAGTGACTCCCCCAGGAATCGAACTCGGTTCGCCTAGGTAGGAGGCGAGTAGTCGAACCACTACGCCACCGTGGCCCTCCGACCATCGGAATCGTTTGGCACGATTCCCACGTGCAAAAATACTGGGATTAGACTCTAGTTCGTTTTGGTGGGAAGCGTGTAGTCTAACCACTTCTTTAGAGTGGTCCCGCCACAAATGGGACACGCCATCTTATAAGATGATTATTCGATTTACGGGCGTGTTAAGATGAAGAATAAGCATATCGAGACTTACGTCGGAGGAATTGACCGACATTCATTTGACTACGACGCAGCACTCTACAGTGACTTCAGAGCAAGTCGCAACTGACAGCGAAAGTTCCCAAACTACGTGGCTCCTCAAAACGGGACGTTTGTGGCAACTGAGCAATACGTAAAGGAAACATGTCAAAACATTCTACGTAACTGTACTATACCAGTGATTGGTACTTGCTGTTCCATTAACCATGCATGTGTTTAAAGGCAGGTTTAAAAAAGGAGATAAGATAAATAAAAAACTAATTTTTTATTGATGTTTTAAGATCACGTTTTGCGTAGTACAAAGAGTTTCACTACCGACTCACAAAAAAGCACTGCAGTGTCATTACTATTTCATAAAATTCGATACAGTGTTGGAAGATTTAAAGGTCAAATGGTAGCGCAGAATTTCTTTTACTATAATATTGTAAACATGCCGTAATGAACCTACACGTTCCGTTGGCCCTACCCTTTACGGCGGAGGCCGACAGCGATCGAGCAGCACGCCAAATTTTGATGAGGATGTGTTATGTAGACTTGCCGATGACCCGTCAAACTGAAAACTGCCATGTCGCGTCGATAGAGTAGTTCGAGCCGCCTGCTGTGTGGTATGAGATGTTCTGCATCAACACTGTCTACATTCATAATTTTTGGAAGACGTGATACGTATATTAATTTAAAATACGTAAATTGAAGACCACTGTGTTTTGGACGAAGAAATAGTAGCACTAAAATCTGACCTTTCTTGATATAGTCCATTCATGGCTACGTCCAATATTTCTGAAGCCCTGCTTAGGTTCTACTTTCAGACTATTCCTCCATCTCATGCAAACAAAGCTTAACTAAGGCTAGAAAATTACAACAAAGGGACAATTCACTCAATTTGCATTATAACCATTTCTTACTAGGCATTACCAACAAACATGTTTTCTCTCTGGTTTTATTCACATTACTTATCAAGTAAATATTACAATTTACAGATAAAATATTAGTCAAACTAATTGAACGAATAATTAACTACTTCTATGTTAACATAAATGTAAAATTCTAGTGATACATGACATATTTAGGAATTTACCAAACACGTCATATATTGGGGTATTTTTTCCGGGGTTTGATTTAAAAGTATTAAGGTACCGCTAATAAGGTTTTGTAAACTTACTAAAGAAATATTTTGTGAGATTGATGGATTTATTAAAAAAAATATCTTATGAAGTAGTAACATGTGAAAATCTACTGTGTCAGAAACAGTTCAGCAGCAAAGTATCATTGTGGTAAACATATGCTCACAAATCTAGTGAAAGCAACTACGAAAGTAGAGGGATAATGGGGATTTTGGCACATTCGGGACCTGGGACCGGAGCGTCGGAGCTGTTCGTGCTATGTAATTCCGGTCGGCCGACGGCCATCTTGTATCCATGTTACTTTGGCCTTGACCTTTGACCCTTAACTCCAAGAACACAAAAATCTAAAAACAAAAAAAAACTATACAAAAACCAAAAATCCAAAAAAAAATTAAGATATTAAAAAAACATATATTAAAAAATATCAACAATTATAGAAATTTATAAAAAAATATATTAAAAAAATTATTTAAAAAAAAAATTTTTGGAGATCCTCAACATTCCACTCGACCCATACTCATTCCACCATCTTGGTAGGTGCAGTCAACCATCTTGGAATCCGTCACAGCCACCGTTCGCCATTTTGGTCGGTGCAATCCGGAATCTTGGTAGGAGCAGTCCGCCATCTTGGTAGGCGTCCAGCCACCATCCGTCATCTGGTTTGTTTTTTTTTGTCATTTAATTATACTTTACTGGAGTTTGTTTCTCACCTTCGTTCGACCACCAACTTGGTTATTTCGTTTGTCACTTGTTTTACATTGCTAGTACTGTCTACAGCACCGCGCCCAGCAGACGACTCACCTCCTTCACTCCCCCTTCCAATATATATAATTTACCATTTGCCCCACTCCTGATTCTCATTGGCTAATTGCCCACCCCCTTCCAATATATTTAATTGCTCTGGAAATGTTTCTCATTGGCTGATTACTCGGAAGTTTTCGGAAACCTTCGTTCGACCAATTATACGGTTTCCCCCTCCCCCTTCCAATATATTAAATTTTTCGGCAAATTTCTCTCATTGGCTTATTATTTGGGTGTTTTTGGAAACGTTCGTTCCGACCAATCGGCGGCCTACTTTAATCGCGAGGTTGGATTATTTTTCCCCCTTAAAAACTCTTTATAAGACGCATCCTGAGCCCCGTCGGGAAATCAGTCACTTTTCTCGCTCTTAGAAATTTACACGTGTTGTCCGAGCGGCCATAAAATCCTTTAGACCATTTTTACATCAAGGAGGGCGCGCTCACTTAGTGCCTTGGACAAACGGGACGAGTTACTATACCTGCCTAAAGAATTTCTCCTGGTCTACGCACATTACGAAATTTCAACCATATTTCAGTATTTGCTGGCCTACCTGCAGCAGGATGAAGTCATACGTCCCGTATGTCTTGAAACACTCCCTGCCTCCCGTGCAGGGAGTGTTTCGAGCGCTGTACCACCTCGGTTTCCGACACGCCGCCTCGCAGAGGTTGGTGCAAGGCCCACCGAGCCGCCCTCACGACGTCTGCGTCCGTGGAAGACAACTTTCCCGTTAAGGACGCCCTCCCCGTAGACTACGACGCCCGCGTGCAAGTTATCTACTCGCAAGGTATACCCGTGGAATATGCTCCCCTTCCAGAGATTTACTGGCAAGCACTACCCGGCGAGGAAACAAACCCAGAACACAGGAGCCTGATGTGTATGAACCTCGATGAAGTTTTAAATGACATTGTAAAAAAAATTTGAAACTTGGCGTGAGCTTTGGAACAAATTTTTTTTATATAACCAAAAACATCTAGTGAAAAATAAATGTTTTGCAACATCCAATTTTTTCACTCGTTGGACTCATACATCATCAAGCAGATTGCCATCTCGTACAGTGACGAAAATGAGAAAACCAAAGTTTTCACATTTTTACCACCGTGTCCGTGGCAGCAATACGCAACAGGCGTACCGTACCGCATACAGATGTACGAAATGCTCATACTAAGGTGGTGGGAAGGGGAATATTCCGTACGAGGAAATTTCAGCAATGCTGGACTCTGCCGTAATTCCCTATTACCCTATGTATGTATTTGTAAGACGCCGAGGGTAGGCGGTTCGAATTAGTGCCTCATCGGAACGAATTTTCTGGACCTTCACAACCACTGCCGCTGCCCAACGTTTCAACAGCTCGTCGAGACGTACGCCACAAGATTTCACGAGTGCAAAAATCAAAGATATTGCTGTGCCCCGTGCAACGCCGAAGCTCTATGATTGTGGAGTTATGATAACCCCTGGTACATAAAAAAAAAAAAAAAAAAACTATAAGGTATCCATTGTTTATTTAAAAAACATGCATTACGCGTATAATGCCCTCCAAGACTCAGGAAAGAAACACTTGTAATAAAAGTATTTCTTGCTTTATGTAGAATGATCAAAATATTATATTCTGTGTACATAAATAAATGTGTTTAAAACTATATAAAGATTCTTATTTTATCTCGACTTATGTCTTGCTCATGTAAGTTTAAAAAAACACTGTTGGCAAGGAAAATATATTTAGTGTAGCAGATTTGTTATAATTTAAAGAAAAAAAATTTTAGTATATCAGTTGTGTTATTATGTAAAGAAAAAAAATTCGATGAGACTCTAGCCGTTACTAGCATAACGTATATATATATATATATATATATATATATATATTACGTGTACGATCGTAATTATTTAAGAAAGTACATTATAGATTTGGAAAAAAATTATTTGTCGTGTACGGATGCGTTATGCTGCTTTCTATAAAGTAATAATGGCTCTAAAAACCCAACAACAGAGTTAAATGCACTCCCTAACCCTCACGGTGAGCAATACGCATAGCGAAGGATCCCATGCATTCTCCCTAACCCAGGAAAAGACGCTCATCATTAAAAACATTTCCTCCCAAGTTTAAAATCAGTACATTAGGAAATGTAGGCAGCGGAGAAAAAAAAACCCATATGGTTACTCCACGTGCAGCGATTTTTCTAGCACTCATTGTCAGCATATAAAACTCTTTAAATGCATACATAATCCATATATGGTAAGTTTTGCAGGGGGAAAAATATATAGAGTGAGAAGACACTAGCGTAAATGTACACCAACCACAAGTACAAAATCATAAATAACAGTTGCCTTCAGCACACAAATTTCTGTATTTGCATTCATACATTCGTTCCATTAAGAGAAATATCTGATCCGCAATAAAACAACCCCATGCTCCCCCTCAGAGTCTCACCACACTGATATGTGACTTTAGTCGAATTGAAAGTGACATGCGAACATGTGTATGGATATGTGTGGGGCGTCTAATCCAGCAGGTGTCAACAGTATTCACTCTTTATGAATTACGCGAACTAAAAAAAAGTTTTATTCCTGAGATGCTAGTCCACCATGCAGATTTATACCACAGTACGAATTGCAGGAAAGACACGCGCATTCAGCTCTCATTCACTGCCATTCGACCTCGTTGAGACATATAACGAAAGACTTCTCAAGTGCCAAAAAATATAGAGTATATTGCATCTAGTGCATTACGGAGATCATGAAATCTTAGAGCAAAGTTAATCCCTTTCGAATGTAGAAAATTAATTTTATGTACAATTTTTTTGTAAATAAATTCTGACTTTCGTATACAAAAAAAATACGAAATTTTTTATTAATTCTAGCGAAACTCTGTGATGCTGCAAAACTAAGTAATAACGGGGTGGGGACGATCATTGTTCACTTGCTCATACGTCAAACACACACACACACAAACACACACAAACACAGATCCCGAAATATCCCAATTTGCAGACGAAACTGTTAGAAACATTAAAAAACTATTAAGACAAAAACATACTTAAAGAAGTGGTCACGAGTCACATTACAGAAGTAAACGAGAGACGTGCAGTCGTAATCTGAGCTCGCGCAGACGGCCAGCCGTGCTGCACCAGGTGTTCCATTGGACTTTGCCCTAGCGCACTGCCTGCCGGGGGGAAGATTGTCGCTCCAGCAGGTTGTTTTATTTCTCAAAGAAGCCAACTTCAATTCATAGGATAAAAAACACAGATATCTGCACGCGCAAGTCAACACCAGGGAAGACCCATATTCAAGGGAGCCCGGGTTCGATACTCGACTCGTTTGGCCCGAATTTCTATTTTAAAAATTACCTGAGGTGAATACCGGAATAGTTTCTTTGTCGATTCCTTACTCTTTCCCGCTTGCCCTAGCTCGCTCGGTCTCAAAATATTATAAAAATTGCTATTGTTATTATTATTTTAGCTTGCACCACACATATATAATCTAAACTCACGCTAGTAGTTTACTAGAATCTAATACACTCACGAATATAAAATATTTATATGTCTTCATTCTAAGAGGAAGGGGTTTGCGCCATTTCCTCTCACATTGAATCCGCAGCATCAGGCTTAGAGAATCAAGAGCCAGCCACGTTTCGAGTACGAAAAATATAAAAAAAATTGCAACACAATACAGTCAAATGTGTACGTATTAACTTTAAAAAAATTACTATATTGAGCACAAAGATTTATTTAGTATCAGCAATTGTTTGCATATTTAAGGCATACCGAGATACGATTTTGCATTTTGCAGGTATTTAAAGCTACCACTTCGCACACGATGCGTTCTTGGCCAGTCTGATAACTCTAGGAATAAATACCGAATCGGGTAATTATTATTCTCTTCGTAATATAACGAACGACTCCTTTCATCCATTAATGCATATACTTACAAAAATTTCCACGGCCACGTGCACAGTGTTCAATTAATGTAAAACCGTTTGGGGGTAAAAAATCTAACAAAATATTCCACCCCCTCACATTTGCAAATAGGAGTGTAAACCTTCTCTCATGAATAAAATATTTAATCATTGTTGCAATGGGAAAAACTAAGGGACTAGTTTACACCGATTTTTTATATATGCACACACTCATACACACGCGCATGAAACCAAATTAAGGCAAAAATAGGCCACCCATTACAGAAATAGGAGAAAAAATTGCCAATTAATGAACTTAAGATAATACACTTTATGCATCGAACAGTGCTTCATATTTATATTTCCGAATCGAAGCGATATTCCGAGGTGGAAAAAATCCTAGAATTTTAAGTTGTATTAATCATGAACCTTCAGAGGAAACGTCTATTTTCACACACCAAAAACCTGACCATTGAAAAATAATAAAATAAATTAAAATTTAGTCCAGTTCCCTAAAATATTATTTTTTAAATAACAGATTACGCGTCATAATATCAGAGCTAAATACCGATTCTAAAAGAGTTTCCATTTCTTTATGAACCTTCATAGATACACACGCATGTTGGCAATGTTTCAGCCCAGGCATGCCAATGTATCACATAGACATACGAACGATACATTTTCGAAAGTTCAGAAGCGAGAGCTAAATCACCCATCATCGGTGTTCATATTTGCGACAAACTTTGCGCACCTCCATCATGCCCAGACAGAGTTACGATGCTTTATAGCATACTTGAGCTCTATCAGCCCCTCGTGGTGTCATGAAGATACAAAATCTCGTATAATGCGAGTACATAAGCAATAGAATTACAAAAAAAAACGCATGTTTACGCACATTAGGTTTATTAGCCTTGCAAAATTAAAAAAAAATTATCAGGCTGCAGGATAGATTACTCAGATCAGAAGACCAACTGCAATCTGCGAAATTATGAAGAAAACGGCACCCCATTCCCATTTTGCAACGAAGACCTCTTCCACGGTGTCGCATAAGAGGGGAACTGCAGTGACTAGAGCTCTCTTTTCACACCACGAGTACGCGTAGAGCATACTTTCTTTTGTACGCACATTTTCGCACAGGAGGTCCACCTCTACACCAGCATAATACTTCAGATTGATCCATATTGCCTACGCACTTTCTCGTTCAATTTTCCTTTAAATCAGACCCATGCGTTCGATTTTATACACTACTGAAATAATAAGGTTTTTCAGAAAAGTAGAAAGATAAGGTTCAATTAATAAAAAGTACACATGTAGAACTCATAAATGTATTATCCTACTTTTTCCAAGCATTCAGTTTTTGCATTTCTGTAATGTTTGCAGATGATGGATAATACACAATGGTTTCATTCGATGTAACCCCTTTCCATAAGTTCACAGATGATTACTGTGCAAGACAATCAAATGTCTGAGTCTATCAACAAGGTCATTACGGTAGTCAGGAAATATGTAGTCGGTGTTCTTGTTGTCTTCTGCATTATTAACGACACTTTTTTCAGCAAAACCGGCGAGGAGATGTGTGAGGACGTCGAAAAAATCGCCACTGTTTTCACCGTCAACACTGTCTTTATTATCGTATAAATGGCCCTTCCCTTTTTCGCAACTCTTCGAGCCGGAACAAAAAATCGTATACTCTGAAGTAACGTAGGAAAAATCACTCGGATATGACTCACTATAACCTGTTTTATTTATGGAATGTTCTCACAACACACAGCGAGCAGCGTCGCTTCGATTGTGATTAGCAGGGGTATTGACGGGGGAGCATGTCATGCAAAAATAGCCTCCCATGAAGCCTGATATGTAGCGACTCGGGAAATATTCGTTGAAATACTACTGCCATCGATACCAAGCACGATGAAAAAACATAATTTGAAATATTTACGAAAAAAAAATCTATTATGAAAACCTTACTCTCGGGTATAACAGAGATCAAGATCAGATAATGAATATATGATTCTAAATGTGCATCAAATCGGTTTTTAACAGTGGTGATTACGTTCAGGTACATCCTCATGTTTGCTAATAATGCCTTGCGCCTTAGAATGAAAACGAACCCATGCTTACACAAGTAAAAGTTCTCAATATCGCACCTTGGTACTTCACCAGAGATACAGTAACTATTTTATTTCATTAAAATGACGGCAGCAATAAATTTAAGTCCTATTCCCGATGCATAAATATTTAAAAACTGTTCAGAGAACCACGAAACACGGCGGTGGAGATCAGGCCCGCTTTCCATAATGATTATTTGGCACCGACACAGGACTGTACACGCTCAATACTTCACACAATCCTCTCGACAGCAGTTGCACAGCTACCAGAGCGTACGTATCCCATCAAGGGGAGCTAGGTTCGATTCCTGGCAGGGGTTTGCAAGCTGTTTTTTTTGGCGCATGTGGGAAACGTGATTGATGCCACAGCCAACAGTATCGCCCGTGATGGACTCGGCGATGTCCGGCAGATTTTCTCGGGACACTTAACCTTTTCCGCCGACCTAAACGTCCTCAACCATTTCAGCTCCTGAGCTCTCTCTCAACTCAAAACATAAGTTGTCACCCGAAAAAAATGTACTGGTGTGGGTGGGTAGGCCGCCCACCAAGATATTTTAGTTCTTTAGAGAATCGCTTAAGATCAATGTTAATCAATGCAGATCACTGGCAAAAAAAAATCCGGCATGTGAAAATATTATTATTTTCTCGAGTCAGTTGTCGGGAACGCAGTTCAACCCACCAGTTTTCCAGTGGAAGATATCGAGGTTCTAGGAATTTGTCGGCCGAGAATCAGTCAGATCATCACTCAGAATGGAAGATCGGTCGTCCAAAGGAAGATTTAAACCCGTTTAATTCAGAGAGTAAAAATACGGATAGTAGTTAAAAAATGGGCATTAAAAGGCGGCTTCGTGACAGGGACACAGGGACACCGAACCTTACCAAGCAAAATGTAAACATCACTATTCTCTTGCATTCCACTGTTTTTTTCCGTTTTCTCTCGAAATACCCCTTTTTTCCCCAAAAAAACCTCAAAAGTTCCCTTTTTACCTAAAATTTTTCCAAATTTCCCTAATAATTTCCCAAATTTCCCAAAATGTTTCCAAATATCCTAAATTTTCCAAAAATGTGTCGATGACTCCACAATCTGGCTCAGTGACTCCTTTTTGGGCAATGAGGATTGAGGATTCATCCTAGTATGACATGTTAAACTTCACGCTCTTGCATTCCATTTCAACGGTGTGTCACAGTGACGCAACAGATAGATGACATGTTAAACTTCATGCTCTCGTATTCCATTTCGATGGGGTGCTGCAGGGATGCAATGGATAGATTACATGTTAAACTTCATGCTATTTCATTGTCCTTCCTACAAGATGATATACATCATGAACTTGCTTTCCAAGCTGGGAGGGTTATCTCACAGTCTTTACAAATGCTATTGCTATTTAAGTGCTTCCTACGACATTAAATACTTCATGCTCTTGCATGCCAAGCCGGGTGGGTTATCTCAGAGTCTTCCCAAATTAGATTATCATTTAAGTCCTTCCTAATAGATTATATACACCACATGCTTGCATTCAAAGGCAGGAAGGTTATCTCAGAGTCTTCCCAAATTCGATTATCATTTAAGTCCTTCCTACAAGATTAAATACTTCATCCTCTTGCATACCAAGCCTGGAGGGTTATCTCAGAGTCTTCCCAAGTTCTATTGTCATTTAAGTCCTTCCTACTAGATGATATACACCACACACTTGCATTCCAAGCCAGGAGAGTTATCTCAGAGTCTTCCCAACATATGCGCGAGGGTTATATCAGAGTATTCCAAACCATACACAACGATAAAGGAGCCTATCACATTATGCGAGGCTCTCAATAATGTCTCAGCACTGTCGAAGCTGGTAGCATATCCTAAAGGATGCTTACATACACAACGATAAAGGAGCCTAATATGGTATGCGAGGCTCTCGAAAGTGTCTCTGCACTGGTGAAGCTAGTCGCCTATCATACAGGACGCCACCGTACACAACGATAAAGGAACCTAACATGTTACACAAGGCTCTCGAAAGTGTCTCGTCATCGTTAATCTATCATAAATAACACTGCAGTGTACAACGATAAAGGGACCTAACATGTTGACAACTACCAAAGCTGTGGTTTAGACGAAGGTGTTGACACTGTTGTCTAAAGGTCCAATTTTCTAATGAATCAACACATGGCGATTGAGAGTTCAAGAAAAATCTCTAGTTTTATTATTGCTGGAACAAGTTATAATTGACACACGAGCTCTCGAGACAACTCCCTCCCTTTTATACGTATGCGCCGTATTGTTCGCGTCGTGGGGGGGTAATACTCTTCGCACTTGCTGGGTGATTCCAAATATCCGTTGCACTTGCGGGATAACTACTCAGGGTCCTTCACACTCGCGGGATGACTGTACTTATCTGGCTTAGTTGGTCCTGCAGTTGAGGTCTGGTGAGCTGGAACTGGCAGGACTCTGCGTCTGATGGCGGCTGGCTGCCGCGGTCGTTTCTCCCGGAATCACTCCGCTCCCTCGGAGTCTCGTCGGCCGACTCCCGTTGGCGTCCCGTCTCGGACCCGCTCCTCGATCCCGTCGGCTGACTGCCGCGTCTGACTGCTCCCGACTGACTGACTCGTTCCTTCCTTTCTCTCCTCGTTTTGTAGCCCGCCATCGCTATATTCAAACTGCCTCGTCTCTGCACGTGGTCCGGGGAGTTTGTTGTGTCTCCCTGAGTAATAAAACACGTGCGTCCGGCCTTCTGGCGCACATGGTCCGGCGTTGTCCCTATCGATTCTGGTATGGGCGCTTCATTGTCTCGTTCTGCACGTGCTACTTGGCGGGTGGCCTTTGGTTCAGCGCGCGCACGTGGTCCTTCCCTTGTCCCCGGATATGGCCGCTATTCTTCCCGTACGCCCGCTAAAAGCTCTCCTGGTTTATTGCGGCGAAGCCCGGGGCAGGCGCAGCTGGTGGTGGGATCTCGGTGTCCCTTGGGCAGCTGCAAAATGCGGCTGACCCTGGTTTTTTCCGTTGTCTCCGGATGCCGTCTGCACGTGCAGGAACAGTGGCACGTGCAGAAACCTTTGGTGGCCCGCCTTTGCAGCTGTGAGGCGCGGCTGCGTATTCCTGGTGGTATTCTTTTGGCACGTCCGCCAGACCCTAAATCCTTATTGCGGGCTTCGCCTGCGAGCTTCCCCGAGCGTGTGTTCTGACGGCAAAAATATAGGAACGCGGGAAGCGTCAATGTTACGCAAGGCTCTCAAAAGTATCTCGTCTTCGGCAGTCTAGCATAAATAACACTACCTCACACAACGATAAAGGAGCCTAACATGTTATGCAAGGCTCTCAAAAGTGTCTTGTCACTAACAAAGCTGACAGCTTTACATAGAGGACACTGCCATACATAACGATAAAGGTACTTAAAATGTTATGTGAGGCTCTCGAAAGTGTCTCCTCACTAACAAAGCTGACAGCCTAGCATAAAGGACATCGCTATACATAACGATAAAGAAACCTATCATGTTACATGAGGCTCACGAAAGTGTTTCGTCATCGTTAGTCTATCGCAAATAACACTACCACGCACAATTATAAAGGAGCCTAATATATTGATGTGATAAACTGTCCATAATGCAGCATTATTTCAGCATGGGATGTCATGTAGCAGCGGATGCGATGTGCATATGTTAAACTTATTCACCCACACTTTTGCATTGGAATTGTTTATTGATAATCTCACAATAATGAATAGTGACTCCTTTTTTTTTGGGCAAGGAGGGATTTTACCCAACATGCTGCGTGAGGCTCTGATTGGCTAAGGGATATCAACACCTACAAGCTAGCACCATTCATCATGGTTGAAGAATGTTCGTATTCATTGTCCTTTTATCATGTAACTTCACACAGTGTATAAGCATAGCAGGTTCCGATACAAAGCACACCCTCGACAATGAAAAAAGTTATTATCTCAGAATCATTTAAGCCCTATAAACATAGGTGCTCGTAATTTCCGAACTATTTAACATACAGGCGACAAATTCATTATATATAAATATATATATATTGTTTATCATTCCTGACAACACAAATCATCGTAGTTATTTATGTCCTATATGTAAAAAAATTTATTACAGATTCATTTAAGCCCTACAGGCATAGGTGCGCATAAGTTCCGTATCATATAAGATACGTTCGGCAACTTCATAACATCACTCCCATCATCTCGAAAGGGTTAAGTCTTCCCAAATTAGATTGACATTTAAGTACTTCATATGAGATATACATCATGCTCTTGCATTCCATGCTAGGAGATTTTCTCAGAATCTTTCCAAATTCGATTACCATTTAAGTCCTTCCTATGAGATATACATCATGCTCTTTCATTCCATGCTAGAAGGTTTTCTCCGAATTTTACCAAATTCGATTACCATTTAAGTCCTTCCTATGAGATGATCACGCTCTTGCATGCCAAGCCAGGAGGGTTAACTCAGCTACTTCCCAACATATGAGCGAGGGTTATCTCAGAGTCTACCCAACCATACACAATGATAAAGTATTAAAGGCAACGCACACTACTATGTAAACAATTGTGGGAACAGTCACATCACTACTATAACATATAATTTTGATATACCTACAATGCGAAGAGACATAAACCATAAATGTAAACTATCGATGTAATAAAGAGAGAACACCACCACGCATAAAGGAGCCTAACAGGTTACGCGAGGCTCTCGCAGGTCTAACATAAAGAGCGCTGTTGCACACAATGATAAAGAAGCCTAAAATGTCTCGAAAGCGTCTCGCCACTAACAAAGCTGACATAAAGGTCACAGCCACACATAATGATAAAGGGACTCTAACATGTTATGCAAGGCTCTCGTAAGTGGCGAAAAGAGCAGCCTATCATAAATGACATCACCATACACAAGGATGAAGGAACCTAACATGCTATGCGAGGCTCGCGAAAGTGTTTCATCGTCGGTGACCTAACATAAAGGACAACGATAAAGGTGCCTAACATGTTATACAAATTATTAAAATTTTTTTTTCGATTTTTCTCGATTAAAATATACTTTATGTTTGGAGTCTCCAAAAAGAGTTTGGAAATCCACAAATGGGAGCTATCTGGAGGTAGATGCTAAAAAAAAGGCATAACTAGCACTTTATATAAGGTCCGGTACTGGCAAAATATGTATTAAAGTCGTCATTAGCGGCCAATCGGCATAATGCCATTGATTGGTGTGGGTGGAAGGATAATTTCTGTGTTGTAAGGTAAAATGTTACTTTGGTGAAAGGAGGGGTGGGGTAACACATTTTCTTCTATTATGAAGAATGGTTTTACATTTTCTACGATTTTTAATTTCTAGGTCGTGGAAGGGTCAGAGTCAAGGTCATGCATGGGTGAAGTTCAAGGTCATCTTTCAATGTCAAGGTCATTGGTCAAGGTCAAGATCATGGGTCAATTTCATGGTCAAGGTCATGGGCCAATGGCAATGTAATAGGTCAAGGTTGTGGCTCAAGGTCATTGACCAACGTCAGGAATCACATGGGTTGTTGAAGGAGTTATGGGGTGAGGGCATGGTGTTGAGGGGATTTGTGGGAAGTGTTAATTATTAAAATTTCTTATTAAGATAACTTTTTATTAAAATATTTTTATTAAAATTATTGTTATTAAACTTTTTTCTTGGGATGTCGGGTGGAAGAACATCCAACATGGCTGTGATGCATACCAAAATTGTGGACGGTGGCTGTGATGTCTACCAAAATGGTAGACTGCACTGACCAACATGGTTGCCGGCCGCACCTACCAAGATGGCGGACGGTGGCTGTGATACCTACCAAAATGGTGGTCTGCACCGACTAGCATGGCCACTGGCCACGCTTGTGACGTCTCGGCAGACATATCCGACTACGACATGCCAAATGCCAGTTGCGCCAAAACGATGATAAGCATACTACTCGCGACCTATAGTAAGCTTAAATCATATGCAACACTCCACAAAGATACTGAGCTCGTAACCTGCCCAAAGAATTCCTTCTCTTATATGAACAAAACGAAATACAATTTGTCAAGTTACACCCACATGCCAATTTGCAACAGACTTAAGAAATTTCCTGGCAGTTTCCCTCGCCTAGAGTGTTTACAAGGAAGCACTACTAGAACAAACACAACACATCCTAGGAGCTGGTGTAAAACACACCGGAAAAGTGCTGCAGCAAAAGAAAAATAAGCAATGCACCCCCAAAAAAAAATATATACAATTATAAAGAAGAACGGTTGCCTGATGAACCACATCGTGGGTTAGACAGCAATAGGGTTAATTAGGTCTAGTACAGCAATCTATCAACAATGCTGTTTCGCAGATACATGGCAGCAAACATCTACTGATACACTCGAGATGGTCAACATAAACTGCTTGTTGTATAGTGTTAATACCATATAAATATGCATTATGTAAGGCGGTCTTCACTCCGTTGTCGGATTTGGCGGAAGGCAGATCCTCACTTTATTCATCTACTGTGTAAGTTGTTATAATATGAATAAGGAATACGTGGGTAAGGACAAGTTGACATCGGCAATGGTACCGCGAAAGCCTGCGGACTCAGGGGGTCGAAGTTACGCAACAGTAGCAACCGACTTCAAATATTGTGGCAAGATATTCACTAATAGCTCTAACACCAGGCGATATGACGCTATAAACTGCTTATTCAGCACCTCATGCAATATGTATCCATGTGATAACTGTGGTGTGGTAGATGTGAATAGGAGTGGATGGAATTCTCACAGCAGGATTTGTTCTATAAAACAAACATCAACATAAGTGTTTTGCTGAACGAAAAATAAGTTAGAGTGTGTAACCATTTTTATATATTTTTTGTGTTGTGTCAAGTGTGTGAAATAAAGTTAAAGTTCTTACACTGAAGAGCCAAAAAAACTGGTATAGGCGTGCGTATGCAAATAACAGAGGTATGGAACCAATCAGAGTAACGCGATGCGGTCGGCAGCTAGATCGGTTACTGCTGCTACAATGGCAGGTTATCAAGATTTAAGTGAGTTTGAATGTGGTGTTATAGTCGGCGCACGAGAAATGGGACACAGCATCTCCGAGGTGCCGATAACATTTGGATGTTCGCGTACGACCATTTCACGAGTGTACCGTTAATATCGGGAATCCGGTAAAACATCACATCTTCGACATCGCTGCGACCGGAAAAAGATCGTGAAAGAACGGGACAAAAGACGACAGACGAGAGTCATTAAACGTGAAAGACGTGCAACCCTTTCTCAAATTGGTGCAGATTAGATTTGTGGACTGCCCTGCAGTATTCATGGTTTGAATTGCCTCCTGCACACCTTCAGACATTAGTCGAGTCCATGCCACGTCGTCTTGCGGCACTTCTGCGTGCTCGGG